>JABANP010000473.1:0-41105 GCA_013115135.1 Perkinsus olseni
CATGAAACGTGGCGAGTTCATCACCGCAACAGTTGGACCAAGATAGAAAGAAATCGGACAGGAAATTCCGAAACTGAAAGTTCCGAAATTTTTCGGTTCTAAGGGCTCCGCTCGCGGTTCCTGCTGCTGGAGTTGAACCGTTTGACAGTGGACCATCCACTGTGAATGGACCGAAAGAAAGGATCCGGAGCTCCTATGATCATCCTAGTTAGTGCAGTGGGCTCGACGAACTTGAGTACGCAGGCCTACGGGCCCCATTAGATGCGGAACATCGGGACTTTTCCGTAACAATGGGTTTCACTGCTAAACTCGCCCTGTGCAACGTCCTAGCGTAAATTCTCCAGTGCGGAAATTTTTACTGGGACAGACTATCACCGCAGAACACTACCGCTTTCTGTTAGCCGGACTTGGCAAGTCATCATGTTAGTTACTAGCTGGAGCTATCGCGCCAGCCGTAGATTTAACAACATCCCATTTCAGCATTCTGAGAATGGCGGGGGCCGATTGCCATTCTCCGGCAGAATGCCATTCTCGACAGGAGGAAATCTTCGAGCATCCGACTTTGCGGGCGGCAGTGCCGCTGCGGCACCTCACACCGAAGGATTCACGCCATAGTGGCCTCGCCACTTCTGCAACGGCAGGCGCGCAATTATTCTACCGAGATTCGAATCTTAGTGACGGAGCACCTCTCGATTCATCCCTGGCTGATGAGCGGACTGCGGGTCCTCGAGTTGAATAGTATCCTGTTCAAAGACCCGTTGAGTGGCGATATAACTCCGTCGCGATCTAACACAGAAATTGCACACTTCCGAAATGCTCCAGCCCGTAGAACTTAAGCTAATGGGGATTCAGCGCCCGTAGGGCGCAGGAATTTTTTCGGCGCGCGTTAGAGTTGTTGAAAATTTCCGATATTTTCCACTTTTTCCTGAAATTTCCAGGAATTTCCGTTTCCAGAAATTCTAGCGATGGCCCCTTATAAACGCCACATCTCTGAAAGACGGTCCCTCAGGGCACCAGTCGTCACGCCGATTTCCACGATAGTGATATTCAGAACTCTTCTGTCGCCAGCTGCTGCTGTCTTCGCCAGGAAGCAAAATCGCAGAGCCTTGCCCTTCAATAACCAACGAATGAAAATCAGAGAACTGAGAAAACGGTTTTCTCGGTTTTATGATCGTTCTCCAGTAAGGTTACCTCACTGATGTATCGATGAGAGTGAAAGAGGAGATGAGAGCGAGTTGTCTCTCGTTCGAGAAGAGGCGTGTTGTGCCACGGTCCGTAGCCCACGGAAGCACCCTTTCCACCAACAACTTGTGAGACGCGAGCTGTGACGAATACTGAATGTGACGAGCCGTACACGGCTCGTACACTAAATACTCGTTCACCCCGTGGATCCGTACGCCGTCATTTCGTACGCATAAAACTCGTATACATGAAACTCGTGCACGTAGTACTCGTACACATGAAACTGATACTCTACCAACTCGTACACGAGTACCACTCGTGAACAATCACGACTCGTACACTACAAAATAGCGTGCGCAAATATGTGCGGCAACCTGACGCCGGCAGGAGACTGATTGTATCGCTTTGAGGTTTTCCTAATGGGTATGGGTATACGAAGAGGATAGGCCAGTGTTTCCGAGTGGTCCGGCTTGAAGCTGTGCGCTGCAGCGGGTGTGTAACGGTCATTAACAGGCTTTATGCCGTACTAGAAAGAGCACAAATCTCTGAATTTCATTTCTCGATTGGGCGCCACCGTTGTCCTTTGAGGGGGCCTCAATCAGTGGAGACGAAAGTCAGCCATGACCCGCGGCTCACGGCACGTGATAACTGATGCACTCCTCGATTACAGTTGTTTTTAGATGATTCTGACAGTCAGAATTTGAGCACCCACTTTTTGATTGAAGGAGAACCAGCATCGAGTCGGGGATCCAGAGTCCGGATTCAGACGAGCCGCCGAAGTGATCCTTGATGCGCCCCAGTCGTGAACGCACCACAAGCATTGTCTCCGTTAACTAATTCTTCGTTACGGTCATAATCGACGTCGCCAGGGATAGTAGACATCGACAGACGGGAAGCAGTGGCCGATGACAACTCAGGGTTGTCTGAAGGGGCATAGTACCGTGTGGCCCACTAGGCCCTGGCTGGCAATTTGCTGTCAAGTGTGGCGCTGTCTACCCTTAGGAAGGGCCCCTTACACTCGTGCATGCATGTACGTATCATAGATCGCGCTATGGGGTGCGCTCTTGCTCCTCTCGGATTCTCCAGTCTCATATTAAGCAACCATGAAGTACACCTGCAGTCAAATATAGTCTATACTTCACTTTATTGCTATGCTTATCAAGGAAAGGGCGTAAGGGCAAGTACCTACGGCCTTTTTCATTCCGCAGGCTCGAATCATAGTTTCCGGTATCTTGTCAGAGCCTCTTGTGTTCTACACCCCCTCACGGGAGTTTCTGATAGATAGTTCGGTTCCCAAAACTTCCCCTATGATAAAACTCATTCAACCTTGGCTGATGATTGTTCAGCTGCTGGTGTGCGTGACGGGTCAAGATGTCGGAAGGTTCGAGTTCTCTTCGGATGTGTTCTATATGTCCTACAGTGTGTACGAAGACCATCGTGTTGACTTCACCTTCAAAATGAATGATAAGCCGGCCTTCGCTGACGGTCCCTACCACCTCTTGAAGAAGCTCGGTAGCACCTACGAGGTTGATTTGAACAACACGTTTGAAGGCGCCGACTACTGGTACCAGAATATTGACCTAAGCCTCCCAGGGAAAAAGTTCCTCAAGGGCGACTTGACCCTCCTATATTATCTGACCGCTGATTCCATCTCCGTCAACTTCCGAGGCCGAGGCATATTGTTTACCAGGGTCGGGTTCGGCATCAACCCAGGCCTATATCTCTACAGGTCCCCTGCTTCGCCGAATCTAAAGGTGATTTACGATATATACGCTGACGGCGATGTGCGCATGCAGGTCGAGTGTGTTGGTAATCCTCCCCACTACGAGCTTTTCAAGTTCAAGAGCGTTGATGGTCAATACCTGCACTATGTTGTGGATTCGACTGAACAAGCTGCTCTTGAAAAATACCTCGACGCTATCAAGAAGTTTTGCCCGACCGCGAATCTGAAGAAGGGGGTCGATCTATCATGGGCAACCTTCGCCACTGGTGCGACGCTTATTATACCAGTTGGAGGCACTCGCCAGGTCCTCCGGAAGCTCTGAGTACTTCCTGGCTATTCGTGCAGCCCATGCTAGAGTCACTCCGATTCGAGTGTAGCCGTTACGGCCTGGATCAGCCAAGCACTTCACAAGGTAGTCTCCGTATTTCTCGACATTTTAGTAGGCCCTCCGTATTCGTGCCTTCTGTGGTTGAGTTCCGCACAGCCTTATTGGCGGTCCGCTACAGCGACACAATCGGTACGATCTGGTTGCAACATCTCTCGACAGTTTTGGATGGTTTCGGGTTGAGTGAGTTTCACTGGAACTGTTCCACACTACACCTTTCCGACAGCAAGTTCGTAAATAGAACCATCAAATCCGCCAAGTCCGCGGATTCCGTACATAGAACTTTCAATTTCGTGATGAAGTCGGCACCTTCGTGACTCACGATTCGTGAGTTCGATTCCCACACGATGTACCTCTCAGTTTTGCAATGAGGAATTTCAAATCCACGTAAAATACCTCAAATATTGGTGGATGGTCCTTTGGACTTTCTCCTTCAGGGCCCTGGGAAACTCAACTTCGCAAACGGGAAGCTTCAACCAGGTGGAATGTTCGATTTCGTTCCCGCTGCCCCTCTAAGCCGCATCCTTCACCTCCATGCCATGCCAACAATCCCTCACAGATTGGCGCGAGCCATGCGCTCTCTACGAACTATGAAACCTTTTTCGCTCCGCCATTGCTCAGAGCGCACGACTCAAAAATGCGCCTCAAGAGTCGCTTCCGGAGTCGTTCGATTAATATCTCGGTCTATCGGAAGTGTGGGGTGAGGACTAACAGGTCGAAAGCCCGGCCCGAGAGCTTGAGTACAGGCTCATCACTTGTGGGTCTGAATCCCGCAAGTGTTTCCAACCGATAGTCACATTACCCCCTTGGCCTTCTCCTCATAGACAGTTCGGTTGCCACAGCTTCCTCAAAGACGGAAGTTTCATCATGAAACTCATTCAACGGTTGAATTTCAACCTGATTGTTGTTCAGCTGCTGATGTGCGTGACGGCCCCAGGCTGGGGCCCCCAGCCATCCTGAGACATTGCATTAGGTTGTAGAACGGCTCGATAGGTCAGGTGCCTCGTATTTCTCGCCAGTCGATTACTGTCTCCGATTTCGTCTTTTGGGTTGTCAATTAATAAAGGAGCAGACATAGACTGGCGAGGCCCGGTCCGGGGTGATTACGGTCCGTAGCAAAGACGTTCACAGGGGTACCCCAGGGGGGTCAAAAATTTTGGCTAAGCGGAGGAATTTTGACTCAAAATTCCTCCGCTTAGCCAGTTGCCACCCCCAAGTAAGCTGACCCCCATTCCTAGCGTGACCCCTCCCTGTAGAAAATTGCTGGGGGCTCGGCATGCCCGTTCGTGTCTCGTTGAGACCCTCAGTTCAACATAGCCTACATGAAACGTGGCGAGTTCATCACCGCAACAGTTGGATAAAGATAGAAAGAAATCGAACAGAGAATCCGTAATCGAAAATTTAAATATTTCACTTAGGAATGGATTTTAAGTGCTCCGCTCGCGGTTCCTGCGGCTGTAGTTGAACCGTTTGACAGTGGACCATCCACTGTGGATGGACCGAAAGAAAGGATCCGGAGCTCCTACGATCATCCTAGTCGGCGCAGCAGGCTCGACGAACTTGAGTACGCAGGCCTACGGGCCCCATTAGATGCGGAACATCGGGAATATTCCGTAACAATGGGTTCCGTGGCTAACTTGCCCCGTGCAACGTCCTAGCGTAAATTCTCCAATGCGTTCAATCCGAAATTTTAACTGGGACAGACTATTACCGCAGAACACTACCGCTATAAGAAGTGTAGCCCCCACTGCCCATTCTACGCCAACAATAGAGGGAAGTCAAATGGGCGTTGTGATTCGCGATTCTGACAACTGAAGACGCACTCTGTGATTGTGTAGGCACGCTATGATAGTGTCACTATCCTGTCTCCTAGCGCTAGTGGTATATTTTCCTCCTGTAATCACAAAGATCAGACTTCTAGCAGCATCAGTAAATTAGTGACGCGTGAACCCGGCATTAAATGCCGGGTTCTAGTGACTAAATGTTGGAGAACTGTGCGAGTTCCGCACGGTCTAAAATGAAGTGCCATGTCTGAGGTATGCTGTGAGCAGGGTTGTTCAAATCGTGAGAGAATCAGTTGAGCATGGTGTAGAGGATAGCAGAGTCTTCATATTATCCTTCATCTCTCGTAGTAACTGAGCGGTACTGTTTTTCTTTAGTTTGTGTGATTTCACTATGATATGAACACAACTAAGATTCCTCAGCTCTGAAGCTAGGAGTATGACAAAGACGAGTGGGTATTACTATACTATTGATTGTGATGATCGTGAGATGAGCTTTCCAGATCATATGTCTTCTATCAAGTTGGATTTCCCATTCGTATTATTTCCTCTTATCTATGCCGTCTTCTCCGCAGGGTAATGATAGTACTATGCACAAGGAAAAAGGTGTTGAGTTTGTTGACAGCCAAGATGATTCTACTACAATGGCGTTTCTAGTAAACGCATAAACCGCAAAGAGACCTACCAGCGGTAGGCTACCACGATCGGCTGGCAGTTGCATCTTGCGTCTGGGTATGAGCAGCAATAGCGTATCCGCTGGACACGCTGAACTTATACACCCTGGGGTCCAGGGCCTGGACACTGTCCAGGGTGATCGATGCTTTCTGGTCCCAGCCAGTATAGCGGCGACCAGTGGCCGGCGAGTGGGCTACTCCGAGCGAGCGGAATAATCCTCGGATGGAGTTGGTGGTAGGATAGGTTGCTCTTGTAGAAGGAGTCACACCTGTCGCAGTACGAGCTGGCTGAACGGATATGGACTGATGCGTGTGGTCGGAGTTGGACCTTGCAGAGGAAGGACTTGAGAGTTGGGTTCACGAATACGACGAGCGATGACTCTGCCGGATCCACCAGGCAGGAGAGCGAGGATATGCCATCACCAATCTGAAGGTGGTAAAGGTAGGATCGCAGCCATCCGATGGCTGAATGTGGGGTCATTTCTGAGGCAAAATTCATGCTTCTTTGAGCGGCTGGGATGCCATGCTAGAGATCATGAGCTCATGGAAGGAAGTAACCGCAAAAGATTGAGGAGCCAGTACCTGCGGCCCGCAGGCTGCGGGGTGCTAGAGATCTTAAGGCAGGAGGGGCATTCTCGCAAGGTTGGCGACGCCAGCTGTTCTTGAGCGATGAGGGTAACAGACTAGTAGTTCCGGCGGGCGAAGGATAAGTGGCTAGAGGTTATGCTATTGTGAACTTATTGGGAGTGTCCGGGACACGCCCCAAAAGCTGCTCTGACTACTGCACTGGAACTCTGTATAGCGGAGCTATTTGAGACGAATCTCAGAGAGTGGTACAACAAGACTCGAAAGGCGTTGCTCAATAATGAGAATCCATAGCGCAGTCTAGCTTGACCTACGTTCTAGCCCACGCAGTACGAGGGCCCTACCCATGCACACGAGTACGTGACGCAGGATGATGTCAGATAGTTATCTAAGACCAATGATATGTCGTAGGAAAAAAGGCAATTGCAGCAATGATGGTCTAACAGCTGAGTGCTACATAGCGAATAGTTTGTCGCCTGTATGAGTCGTTCCGTATAGTAACGACTATGATAGTCCTCACTATGTTGCCTCCATAGCGCAGGACTTCCTAGCCCGTATTAGACGAGCTACGTGCGGGTGCTCCCCAATGAGCTGCGGGAAACTCGTGAATCACTTGCTATTCATAAGCATGCTGACGATCGCTCCGCCGATACACGTGGAAGTCGGAGGCCGGGCTAAGCATGTGCGTGGAGTGGTTTCAAAATCACCCCCGAGTTATCTCATGAATCATGAGTCATGATCAGAATGTCATTCTCAGAATGACCCACGTGAAGGTCTCCCGCGCGTAGCTGCTGTCCTCATCATTCCCCGGGGGTGAACGATAATTCATGATCGGCCGACCGGACCCCGGCTGGCGATCGGCTATCAATTGTGGCGCCGTCGTGCGTGGTCGTACGTACTGTAGATCGCGCTATTGGCCCATAGTATGGGGTGCCCTCATCTCAAGCAGCTATGCTTCGATGCACATGAATAAAATATGAAGCAGGACGTGAGGGCAACTATCGGAGGCCCTCTGTCTGCGCAAAGTCGGATCATAGTCTCACACACCCAAAAGGAGCTTTCTAATAGATATGCCCTATAGTGACAACTACCTCCATTGCTGCTGCGTACCTACCTTGATCTTTCGTGCGCCTTTGCTCGTGGTACGTTCGTCTGAGCCAGCACGTGCGTTCCTCGTCATACTATTAAACATACGTTCGCCCTGAACCCCCGAAGAGATCAGTTTTCTCCCAACTCCCCTCGAGTCCAATCTTGCATTTCTTTGAGCCCCGTCTCAAATAGCCGCACTGCACTGAGTTATACTGCAGATAGTTCGGTTGCCAGAACTTCCCCAATGATGAAACTCATTCAACCTTGGCTGATGCTTGTTCAGCTGCTGATGTGCGTGACGGGTCAAGATGTCGGGAAATTCGCCTTCTCTTCGAACGAGTTCTATATGGCATTCAGTGTGTACGAAGACCATCGTGTTGGCATCACCTTCAAGGTGGATGGAAAGGCGGCCTTCGCTGACGGTCTCTACCCCCTCCTAAAGACCTCCGGACACACCTACGAAGTTGACTTCCGCAAGACTTATGGGGGTGTTGACCACTGGTACCAGGCTATTGACCTACTCTTTCCAGGGAAAAGATTCCGCAAAGGCGACTTGGCCTTCTTATTTTACAATACCGCTGATTCCATCACCGTCAACTTCCGAGACCGAGGAGTCTTGCTCACTAGGGTCGGGTTCGGCATCAATCCAGGCATATACCTCTACAGGTCTCCCGATGCTCCGCGTCTCAAGGTGGTTTACGATATATACGCCGACGGCGGTGTGCGCATGCAGGTCTGGTGTGATGGAGGTCCTTCTCACTACGAGCTCTTCAGGTTCAACCGCGCTGATCGTCCCTACGTGCACTATGTTGTGGACCCGACTGAACAAGCTGCTCTTGACAGATACCTCGACGATATCAAGAGGGCTTGTCCGACCTTGAATCTGAAGAAGGGACGCGATCTATCAGTGGTGACCTTCGCCACTGGAGTGACGGTAGTCATACCAGTTGAGGGTGCTCGCCGGCTCCTTCAGAAGCTCTGAGTACTTCGTGACATCATTCGATGACCTCGATACCATCGGTGGTCAGTCGTGAAGCTTTTCAGATTTCGTTATCAACTTTTCATTATACTCATTTCTCCGGCGCATATAGCCAGTCATCGGGAGGCCGGCTGTGTGCTTTGCCGCTCGGAGAAGTTGGCAGGGGCATGACACAAGATTCTCTTATACTTTTGGCTATCCCAACGGGCCATGTTAGAGTCACTCAATCCGAGTGTAGCCGTTACGGCCTGGATCAGCCAAGCACTTCATTAGGTAGTCTCCGTATTTCTCGACATTCGAGCAGGCCCTCCATGCTTCCATGCGTATCCATGCCTTCTGTGGTAGAGGTTCGCAAAGCCTTATTGGCGGTCGCATACAACGACATATTCGGTACGATCTGGCCACCACAGTCTCGACAGTTTTGGATGCTTTTGCGTTGAGCGAGTTCCCTGCTGGAGGTGACCAGAACTCCTGGCCGGAAGGTATGGCGCGCAGCCGTACCGCGCGAAAGGCAGTAAGGGCGCCGTACCGACCGTTTTGCCGCAGTGCCGGACCGGACCGGTCCGACCGGTGTCGCAGGTACGGCCGAGCTCCGATAGATATTCGAAATTTGGCAGGGCAGATTGGACATGATCATTAACAGTAACAACAATTGACAAGGATCGTTAGATTGTTAGAGATGGTACATATCTAGGAAGTCATTCTTCCTCAGCACTCCCGATCTCGAGGATGATATCTTCCGAAAAGCACTCAAAACGGAGTTTCGAAGCTTGAACTACACGCTACGTTTGATGTGTCCTGCCTCGAATACGTAATACACTTTGATCGAAGCTGCCGGTGTGAGGCACTTTCGAGCAACGGGAAAAAGCTTGGGGCTGGAGATATCCGAGACTAGGACTGCGGGTCCCATACGCTACTTCGAGTCAGCGCCACTCACTAGTGATGAGTCGCTACAGCGTTCTGGAACCAGTCTGGAACCGAGCCCACTGTTGTGGAGTCGACGGGATTTCTTATATGTGAGGGTACCTTGGCAGAGTGTCTCCATGACGGAGACTCCGTCGTAGACTCTCCGATCCTCTGAGATGAGTATCACTTCCGAGGAGCCGTCTTTTAGTGATGAACTCTTTCTTGAAAGACTGATCACCTGTTTATGGGCGATGGGCACGCGTAGACCACCTGCTGATGTGATCGCTTGAAACTCCCAAGTTGAGAGCAGCGAAAGTTCGGTACAAGAACATCCGGTTGAGGTAAGCTGAATGCTTGGCGAGGAATCTGTGGGCGTGTGATAAAGTTCGACGAGGTTCCAGATCCGTCATTGGGCGACCTTAAAACTATTCTCGATATTAGCCAACCCCACGTCCAAGCTGAGGCAATGGAGAGTCTCCATTGGAGACTATACTCACAGCTCATAGGAGGGCTTCCAAATAACACGGCGGCTCGTGCTCGAGGAATAGCTAAGTCTGAAGACCTACAGGGTGCCGACTCAAAAAGGGCCTACCCCTCATTAACTAACCCACCCTCATTAATTAGCCTACCCCTCATTAATTAGCCTACCCCTCATTAATTAGCCTACCCCTCATTAATAAGCCTACCCCTCATCAATAAGCCTACCCCTCATTAATAAGCCTACCCCTCATTAATAAGCCTACCCCTCATTAATAAGCCTACCCCTCATTAATAAGCCTACCTCTCGTACGTACCTCAGAGCGTCGACATGACCTCTGTGATCCTGCCAACAGACTTGGTTCGATATCTGGTTCGAAACTATTCTATTCTTATTCGTGGTGAAACTTACGAATAGGACGCGGCTCAGAACGGGGTTATGTAGAGTTCGACGAGAGGTTTCGTCGCCAATTTGGCGTACAACTCTCAACTCGTCCGCTCCGAAAGCTCATGAAGGGTGAGCCCTTTTTAAGTCGGCACACTGTACAAGTGATCTCCCCGGGTTGGTGAAGAGCCTGAGAGTCTCAAGGTTGGAACCTACCATGCCCGAAGGCCTTGGCGCTGCAGAGGTTCCTTGACCCGCCGGAAAGGGCAACGAGGCTCGTGAAGGAGCTGGTCGCGCGAAGGAACAAGAGAAAGGCTCGGACAGGTCCGAATGTCAACCTATCACCAAGCACGAGGGTCTGTTCAACAGACTCTGTTGTCAGTGTCACGAACCTGGTCGTTTGAAATCCCCATGTCCGCATTTGAACCACGCGTCCGTGACTGAGTCAGTGGCACAGACCGTCCCAACCAGTTGTACGGAGTATAAGCAGTCTCCCATATCGATCAGCTGCTGTGGCTCAATCTGTCCACCGAAGTCTTGACCGTTTTGCACTTCCGTGGCGAGACGTCAGTGTGCGCGGAACCTCCATTCGCACACGATGTGAAGGGGGTTCCTAAGCGATGTAAGATCGCTGTTCCATTGCAGGTTTTGACTAAGATTGTTTCTGTGGAGTCGAAAGATTGCACCGTTGACAGGACGGCCTCGATAATACTTGCGGTGCGTTCACGACTCGTGAACGCACCGCAAGTACTGTCTCCACCAACTGATTCCTCATTGCGGTCATGATAGACGTCGTCAGGAATAGTAGACACCGGTAGGTGAGGAAGCAGTGACCGATGACTACTATGGGTTGTCTGGACGGCCTAGAGTAATCCACTACGATTTGTAGGAGTGTAAGTCATTATACTATGATATGGCCTGGGACTGCCAGCCATCTTAAGTGATATAAGTTAAGTCACCGTGACTTAACTTGACTTAGTCACATCATTGTATTAGTTTGTTGACCGCCTCGATAGGTCAGGGGCTTCGCATTTCTCATCAGTCGATAACTTGCCCCCGACTTCGACTTGTAGCGTCGTCAATTATAGGGGGGAACATCGACTGGCGAGGCCTGGTCCGGGGCTGTTTCGAAAATTAGTGCAGTTTCTAATTGAAACTTTCTATTGGATATTGCACTGATCTCTGAAGCTTGGGATATCTGAGAGGCCCTTAGTGTGAGCTCGGGTGATCTTGAGACCCATCTGACGCTTAAGAATTCGAAGTTTAACGGCGTTGGAACAAAGCCGAAAACGGCTTAGTCGGACTAGCACTCATGTACCTTGTTTCGAGAGGGACGAGCTCAGGCAAGGTTATTGAGCAAAGAAAGTAGCGCTCAGGCAGAAGGTAGGGCAGACTTAGGATACTCAGTATCCGATACTAAGGGCAAACTAAGAGGAATCGTCTCATTTTTCCTTCCGCAGAGAAGAAACTTCACTTCCCGGAGAAATTCCGAGCCATTCTCTCCACTCTAAGACCACGTCTGTGAGGGAGTGCCCATTGACTGGCTAACTCGACACCAATTCAAGGAGGACCTTGCTTCGTTATTGCTCACAGTCGTGCAGATGCTGCTGTCCCGTCGTTGTGAACTACCTGAAGAAAGTTCTCCTTATCTTGACAAGCCCCCCGATAGTCATGAAAGAGCATCTTGGTGATACCCTGCAGTTATGCTGATACAGACTATCAGAAGCGACTACTGTACTCGCACTCTTACATTTCCTCAATTACCAATGACGCCTACGCTTTATGCGTTATTGACCTAGTCTAGCTAGCGCTACGACTAAGGTAGCAAGAAACTGCCACTGCCACGATCTAGTAACTAGATCGTGGCATCGATAGTGCTATTCCTATAGCATTCTGTTTGCAATTCTCAACTGTTGTAAATTACAAACAGAATGCTATAGAAATGTATATAAAGTCATATTGTATTTCATTTTCTGCAAGTCGAACAGTAAGAAGCAACGAGATCACCAAGAGTCACCTCAGAGCTGCCGCTTACTCCGACTTCAACTTCGTGCGGGAGCCTGATGAAGACGACATTCCCGACAATGCGTCCCGCACCACTTACTCCGAGGGTGACGCTACTTCAGCTGGAAGGAAATCGTTTGTTATGGGTGATGGTGAATCGTTTCCCCTCTCTCTCTGAGGGAGCAGCGATGGTCGTTTTTCCCTGCTTGCTGCTACGCTGTGACCTGGCCGTCGAGCAGCAGCCGCATGCCAGATTGACGCTGTTGAGCTTGCAACTGCGCCACCACTATTCTCGACGGCCTGAAGGCTTCAGGCTAAAGCGGACCATGGAACTGGCGATGGTAGCCCGATCGACGGTAACCGGTAGCGTTGAGAGGTAGACCTAGTGATCGAGGCGAACGTCTTTAATGATCCACCAACGAAGGTGAATGGGCGGGAGGGGTCGTCGTGCGTGACTACTGATCGATACGTCATCAAGTTTTCCATTATAAACCACTCACACCAAGAGATACTCGAAATCCTCTCTGTGAGCAAGAACAATTAAATTTTCGAAACTAATCTATCATGCACGAACGCAATGTAGTACTAACTCTTGAGCTTGAGACCTGGCCTATCACATACCTGTTGATTGTGAATTACTGGACTGGTCAACCCCGACAGTTCCTCGAAGTCGTCTCGCCGCAGCCGCCCCTCTCGAACCTCTTCCGCTACTGACTGTGACAACTGATGGAGCGTGATTCGTGCAGGCTCGGCCGTTGAATGAACCAACCCGTTCGATAAAGTGCTCGGCTTGGTTCTTAGTGAAGTCCCCGGGACTATGGTCTTGCCGGCCCTCTCGCTCAGCGATGCGATACTCTACTTCGCTGAGCCGCTCTGCAGGAGAGATGTACTCGCCGATTCAAGGCACTGTGCTACCATCATGCTCATTGAGGATAGAACGGATATTTCCGACTTCTCCTGAAAGGCAACGATTCAGGAGTCGGTGGGTTCATGACGGATGTATTGATTCGTATTGCTACAGCATTAACTCAACTAATGCTGTGCCACTACGAATCAATACATCGACGAACCGTCGACGACGGTCCTGAGCAGATAACTCATTCAGTTATCGTGCCGCGATAATCGTGGTGTCCCTTTCATAAGTATGTAACACTGCTTTATATCGCTCTCGTGGCGCGCGCGGGTTCTGATGTGTATCTTCTGTATGAGCTATCGATCATTGATTCGTACGCATACACAGGGTTTTCGAAGAACAAGCTTCTTGCCCATCCTGACGAGTTCAGAGTCGGGATCTGTTTTACGAGCCACTACAACGGAGAGTCCTGATACGAAGTTTTCGTAATCCTTTTTCTGCCACCAAAACAATGCTCTCCTCGGATAACTCAGTCGCACGAGACTCTTCTTCAACCAAAATATCTTCAGTTTGAAAAAATTGTTGAAGATTTCAACAATCAGTGCAACTTGGGATTTTACGAGAACCGCGGTTGGCAATTTACCTTCAATCGCTGATATCTTCTCAGAACTCTCAGCTTCGCTCAAGAGAATTTTGATGCCAATTCTTTCATCTTCCTGGGAGACGAAAAATGTATCTTAGCTCGATCCAAGCTCTCGGTGGAATACCTCGCTGATCTTCGCCTGCACACGATGGCCGTCGGCTTCTATCACTTGAATGCGATCGACAATTGCACCTGATCTGCCATGGACCTCGGCACAGACGAGCGCTCCCACCTACTCGCACTCACATCACCGATGCTCCAACCGGCGTTATCTACAAATGGAGGTGAAAAATAGAGATCCATTGAGTTACTTTTTATAGGGATCGAGGTAAGATACCCCTTCCGATTGAGATCAGTCATAATCACTGTCGGAGGGGTCATCTTCCAACTCTCAGTGATTGACGCGAAATTGAATTTTTAGACTATATTCCAAATTAATTTGGAGCACTGTAGTGCCTCCTTCGTGCCACCGAACCTAGACCCACCTTCCAACTTTGTGATCCGCTGATACAGGTCTTCTAATCCTAATGAAATAGCCACTCGATCGAGAGGGAAGCGAGAAGAATCTTTTACGTTCGGACAAGCTGGCTTGGGATAGGTTGAGCTTTGAATAGCGGGCATCTTCGTTGCCTAACCTCGCTACCTGCGAATAATGACTTCTGATAGACACCAGAATGACTTTCGAGAAGAATCCGTCAATTCAGTTCCCTCAACGTAGACAGGGGTTGATGAACTAGCGCGCTGAGCTCACGAATCGATCGAAGATTCTCGCGGGTGATGCGCTAGAGATGACAGACAAACTGCCAGCCTCACGCTTCTCCTCAGTTCCTCGATATGCGCATAGAAATCTTCTATCATACGCTCATAGTCGATGGGCGGCACGCCTTGACCTGAACGTGTCTGGATCCGGGCAAGAGCTTCGGGCCTCAAAGTTACCCTCAGTAAGTGGCCGCGTGTCGTATCTTTCTGTTTCTACGAATTCCCGCAGCATAGAGTATATCTGATTCCGGTTGACGAGGCTCTCGCACAGCGCTGAGCATGGCGCTCGACTGTGTGGTCGAACTTGTCGATTCTCTAGAGACTAATAGGGATTATCACCGACCCCAATATACGCCAACACTCGCAGTTCGGGTCAAATTGCGAGAATTGGCGAGTGTCCGACAAATGATTTGACGAATAGTTTTTTCCACGGCAGCCATGGCATGTCTGTGAATGTGCACACAAACTATCTGTCCCCTGAGGCTAGCAATGCTTCAAGTATTCAACTTCAAGTATCATACTTGACCGATACAGCATTGAAGAGGCCATGGTTTCTAACACTTAGGCAGGGCCCACTTCATTGATCGTAGAGGATAGGCTCGCTATTCGGGCATCATGTTCTTCTACTCGAAACCTTATATCCTGCACAGTGACCTGAACACAGCATACCGGCTCACGCGGGGCGGTTCTCGCCTTGCCTTGGTGTTGTCCGATGATGAATCGTGATTTGAACTCTCCGCTCGCCCTGAAACTCATCAGGAACAAGAAGAGCTCAGTGTCGTCCGCTCACCGTCGACAGCCCGGTTCGTCTCCCCGGCCGCTCGGTAGTTCAGATTCTTGTTCGGGTCTGAAATATCTTTCCTTGCCCGATGGACAACAGTGTTGCCGCAACACCACCGATCTCACCGTCGATTTTCGACACATGCATGGCACTCTCTTCTTGGATGGACCCCTCTATCCGACCCGCATTGAGAGGTCGGAGCTGGGTAGGGTACCCATCTCGATTGATTCTCCCTCGGGGACCTCGATCGCCCACCTTTTGTTCTTCGGTCACCTTTGTCAAACGCGATGCGAACTCATCTTTCAGGGTTTCGATTTTCTCGAGAAATTTGCCATTAACTTCCGAGAGAGCCTCACGTATCTGCAATTTTCAACCAGCTGAGCCAAAAAAAAATCGCAACCCTGGCCTACTTTTGTCATCAACAGTTTCCACTTTTCCAGACAGCGCTGATTGCGCCGACGCGAGTGTGTCTATCCGCGAAGTCACCTACAGGACCGCCGCAAGGGCTCGACCGAATGAAGCAACCATCACTTCTGCCATATCTTCATTGTGGTGCTCCAGCTGAGTCGCCACTCGCTTGACGGAGCTGTCGGTATCAGACCGGCAGCGAGCGAGCTCACTCGATATCTGACAGGTCAGGTCTTTCCGATGCTCAGTCATCTGATGGATATGACCTCGTTAAGACGATTCTCGAGATTTCCAAATTGGAGACGTTGACTCGTTTCAAATTTGCCTTGCCATTCCTTAGTTGATTCCGCGATCTCCCGCTCTTTCTCACCGAGCCTAACAAAATTATTCAGTCCGAAATCTTCTCTGTGAGACGTCGCGAGGCTATGTGATTCGATATATGTCGGGCTAGATGCCGAACAAATGTGAAACTGAGTGATGACTCTGGCATTGCGGGGGGCGCGTTTGACTTTACCAGAAACTCTGCATGTAATTTAAGAGCATATGGCAGCTTAGTTTTCACTAGCTGCCTACCTCGACGTTAAAGTGTCCTCAATGCTACGGGTTGCTTCCATGACGAGCCGGCTTGTCTCTTCTGTCGTATTCGTTTCACGCAGTTTCAATTTTGTATTCCTGAGAGATGAGCTCTAGACAGCTGAATATCCTCCATCAGACCTCATTTCGGAAGACACTTCCTCCGACTTTCTACGCAGATCCTGGACCTGAGGCCGAGATGAGGGAGCGTGTCAGCGTCTGACTACTGCCCACCATGGTCTGCAGGTTGGCCACGGACTCTGCATCACTTTTAATGCCGGAGATTCCAGCGAGGCTATGTGCCAGTTTACGAGTCTCCTCTCGGATAGCAGCCATTTCACTGAAGAACAGTTTGAACTCCGAGGCTGGTATGAATCAATCCTGGATCAGATGGAGCGGACTCCTTATGCTCAGTCTCAGACGTGGAAGATACCCTCCTTACCCCAACAACTCGTCGAGCTAGTCTAGTGGTTATGACGTCTGCCTTACACGCAGAAGGTCGCGGGTTCGATCCCCGCGCTTGACATTTCGCGCTTCGAAGGAGAGTGCTATTGTAGCCTTATTTAACTCCCCCATGGAGCATACTTTCGACACAAGGTCAGATTTTCCGCTATTTTCTGGTCAGCCGTAGCCTGCCAAGCTTGTAGTTCTCTTGTTATATCCTCGTGTAAAGCATTTTGCACCTGATTGAAACATTCAACGTAAAACAGCCGAGTCGCCACGAGTTGTACCGATTTGATATTCTCTGTTGTGAAGGCCAGGCCATCGAGTGCCTCTTGCTGCTTCAACAGAGCGGTAGTTACATCGAACCTGTTGTGGAGTGCTGCCTAAAGATCGAGTCGATCTTCAGGGTATCGGCGTATCTTCACTTGGTCAATTTCAAGGAAGCTGGCCTTGGCGAATTCAACATGACGGACTGTCATGCCTCAACCCAGCCGGTAGTAGGATAATCAATGGACCGGAATCCAGGGTCCGTAATTCCTACGATCATCCTGTTAAGCGTAATGAACTCGATGAACTCCAGAATAGCGCTATAAGTGTACTTGGCTTCTTCCTCCATGTGTTGCCCGTCTCTGAATGCAGCATTGTTGTGATGATCCACCGTGGACAGCCATGGCAGACTACGAGGGGGCTGAGAGAGCAGCACTCTTACTTCAACTGTGAAGTATATAATCGAGCTTGCAACGATGGCGAGAAAAAGCGAAAAAAAGGGAAAGGCGGTCCGAGGTCGCATACAAACGATAGGAATATGCTTGTTCTAAGCATAGTAGTGCCCCGCGCTCATTCTACGACTACAGCAGAGGAGACATGAGTGTGCGTTGTGATACGCAATTCTCACCGGTGGGGATGCACTCCTCAGTCCACAAATGTACTCTCTCGATCTTCCTATGCTAGACAGATGCTTGTCAGTTTCGGCCAGTATAGCGGCGACCACGGATGGATCGTATCTGACGAGTCGATTGCTTCGCTCCGCTATCATCAATCTCCGCTGCCTCCTGCTTGTGAGAGCCACCCCTGCATTTCTAGGAGTGGACATGAGATGAGTTCGCCAAACAGTACCGCGGAAGCCCTACAATCTATCCAGGATCGACTTATTGACGGCAACGCGACGCCACGTCGGCGACGGAATGAAAGCTAGCACATGCAGGCTCAACACTGAGATCAAGGAACTGAGCCTGGGCTCTTCACCGAGTCAATAAGGAGGTTCTCTCTCCGTATCACACTGCTTGCGGATGTGTTCGCTCCGGTATCTCTCCCTCCCTGGCCGATCATTGTTTGCTCTTTCATGCAGCCTTACTTGGTCGCAGGGGATTGCTACTATCGGGCCAACTCGCGATCGCTCAGAGTCGGCTATTGTATGTTTAAGGGCGATAGGCCCATAGGCCTGTAATGCCTGGCAACAGAACCACACGCTCACTCCTTCTCGCCCCGCGTTGAATATCAGCAACAGTCACCTCAGCTGACCTCACCATAATCTCCTATTAAAAGCGCGTTGGTGCTGTTCTCAGCCGGAAGGATCTAGCGGCCCTCAGTGCTGCTCTCAGGGTCTGGTTCTCGGGAAGGCCTTTCTGTGGAGGCTATTTACTCCGTGTCCTTCGAGACGGCGCGCACGTTGCTACTTGGAGTTTTCTCGCGCGTCGTAGAGCAGCTGTACAGCTGTACTGGCGTATCTTACGCGAAAGTTCCCTTAGGGAACTCTCAAACCGCTTGCTGTTGGCTCCAGTCCGAGCTCGTACACGACTCGTGCAACACGAGTGTGAGATCATCATCGGGTATCATCATCTTTAGTCCCGTAGCTGAAATCAAGCTGTCACCGAGAAGGGCTCCACTGGAACCCCAAGACGCTATAAGCGCATCAGCTCTTCGAACATGCTGACGACCGCTCCGCCGCTCGACGGGCTTAGCTCAGCCGCCGCAGCTCCCTCAACGATGATCATATTTGCCCAACTCTGCCTGGTCGGCAGTCTTCAGCTACTGATGTTTGTCGAGAGTCAGGATATCGGCAAGTACGCCTATTCATCGAAGGACTTCACTCTCACCATGCGTGTTTATGACGGTGCTTATGTTGCTGTTGCCTTCGAGGTCCCTGGGAAGCTGCCATTTCTTGACGGCTCGTACCCTCTCGTGAAGCGCCCTAATCACTTCTATGACGTGGATTTCAGCGACATGTACGAGGGTGTCGGCTACTGGCATATCAATATTGGTGCACTTTTGGGAGGTGAAAGCTTCAACCCAGGTGACTTGACCTTCCTCGCCTACAGGGCCGCTGACTCTATCGCCGTTAACTTCGGAGATCAAGGGCTGACGCTGAAGAGAGTCGGTTATGACTATTTTCCCGCCACCTTCGTTTACCTCACGACGGACGAGTCCCAACTTCGCGTGACCGTTCAGACGTTCGCCAATGAGACTCTCCGCGTCATTGTCTCCTGTCAAAGATACGGTACCGCCGCCTCCGACTTGGATCTCAAAGAAGTCAGTAACCCCTCAAAGCACTATAGCGTGTTCGAGAGCGATAAAGCAATTGTGAACTCCCTGCTCGACGATGTCGCCTCACAATGTTCAGTCGAGGGCTTCAAGAAAGGTGATCTCTCATATGTAAGCTTCGTCACTCAAGGGGCTATTGTTGTGCCTTCCAAGGGAGCCCGATTGCTGCTCAATAAAGTGACGAACTGACCGCCTGAGCGACCATCGTGTATTCAGTCGACAGCGGGTTCATAGCCGTATCTTCAATCATCAGTTCCCGCCAATATTGGAAGTCTCAACTCTTCTTTTTTCGTCTCATATAACCGGCATCAAGTTGCTTTGTGAAATGGATGATAAGCTTTCAGCGGATGGTTGTTGGCAGCGGCATAGATTATCACTACAAGTATTCGCTATGCTCTTTCTGTCTTAGACAGTCTTATTACAGAGTTCACTCGTGACCCAATGAGTAACTAGAACATGTACTTCGTAAGCGTTGGCGATGGAGTACCATTTTCCCGACGGGGAATTCCCGTTTGTTCTCATATTGATGCCATTCTCGGTCCTTCGATGGCACAGTCGGTTCACACGAGAGTAAACGATGATGAACAGAATCTGATTATCAGATGTTAGGTCCTTGCGTTGAGCGAGTAGTTAAATCGATGGTAACCGCGTTACCTCGCTCACAGCGTTCACTGTGGCGAATAAACCACAACGTCTGGGCGATCCAGCAGCTTCCGCTGGGGCGGATTCCCTCCCGTGTAAATTTTTTGTTGATCGGGTCGGTCGATGATATTGTAGATGTTGAGTGTATGACACTTGCGCACTCGACATGCGGACATCGGTTGTCAAGACTGAGCCCATGATACAGATTGAGTCCATATTCAGCCATCACGACGCATCCGGAACCAATTGGACGATTCTATTCGGATTCTACGTCTTCGCCAGGCTGTATATTTCTTCTTCTTGGTACTACGCTTTTCAAGCTGTTGTATCTATATAATGACTCTTCTCCTTCGACCCCGTTCTGGGTTTGGGTTACGCCTAAGCTTTTCGCAGTGGCTGGAATGCTTTCGCTAGCGATAAATAGTTGCTTCAAGCAAAAATCTCGGCAGGCAAGCCAATTTCCGAAGATGAACCTTGGGTCCTTGGGATTGACGCTAAGCTCACTGTAGCCTGCATAAGTGAGGAGTAGTAAGTTATCTACCGAAGGGACGTTTAACATGCTTTCCTTCCACCAGATGTGTCGCGCACTGCGTCATTGAGCTGCCTAAGATAATTTCGTTGTATCCGAATATTGTTGTGTTATACGCGTTTTTCTACCGCGATAACGCGTAGTACGCGTTTTACCGGGTTATGGCGTTGTCGTTTAACGCGTTATGGCGTTAAGCGCGTGCGTTGTACCGCGAAGTGATATCACTAAACAACACATCGCGTTTCACGCGTGAAACACTTCGCGTGAAACAGTTTTACTAAAATTGTCTACGCATTTTACGGGTGCATCTCCATTGAACGCCCCGTCTGAGTTCGTAACGACGTCCGGCCATCTCTAGGGGGGCATATGATAATTCTTTTGCGCGCAAATTCGTCGGATGACATCGTGATTCGCGAAACTTCAACATTGTCGAGCGAGCATCCGCAATTAGGTTATAACCTACAAACGGTCGAGCGACATATTGTAATATATCTGTCACTATTCATCTGAGAGCTACAGCCGCCCTCTCTGAATACAACGGTTGGCCAGTTGGATCTGGGATGCGGGAGGAAAGCAACTCGGCTGACCCGTGTGTCTGAGATACCGGGGGTACCTAAACAGCGACGGTCTACTTATCTGTGGCTCACCGTTCTTGCCAAAAGCCAGCTGCGGACTTTGAAAGTCATTCTGAATACAGTAAACCGAACGGGTTGGACCAACCCGGTTGGTCGTCTGGTCGCTGAGCAGGTTTACTCGTCATAAACAAAAAGGGAAAGGGGCTCCTGATGAAGCGTCGAGTCACTCTCATCTCGGCTTCGCTGACATCTGCCGGGCTCCTTTCCACAACTTCAAATTGCAAAGTTCTTGAATCACTTAGTTTGAATTGAGTGATGGACGGGGTTGGAGTATAATAATGTACACGAGGCGTCACTGAAGCGGCCTTTGACGACGGTGCTATTGCTTCTCGATTGCCGCTCGTAAGCGAGGCAAAACAGACGGAGTCATTTCCTAGACTTCCTCTTTCGAAAGGAGCTATCAGTGCACGCATGCACCCGGAGTGATCGCCCACAACGAACAACAGAGGCCAGCGAGAAGGCCCCGCAAGAAATGGCGAATCCGGGATCTGGGCGCCACTAAGGGTAGTCTAGAAGCGATCCAGAGGCACAGTAGACAGCAGCATTAATCGGATATACATCAACCAGAATTCGAACCAGGGACCTCTCGCGGGAGGATGACAACGCAATACTACTAGACCATTTTAATTGATATAAATCTGCTCCACAGTTCTTAACAGCAGCAGCAGCCTTAATATGAAAGTCATATCTCATCACAGATGATTGATGCTCTACACAACGACTAGGACAGCAGCAGCAACGACGGCAACAACAATGGTAATAATTCTTCAATACGAAAAACGCTTCGCTCCGCTCACAAGCCACGTAGTCCAATCATACGGAAAGACAATGATTACTCGAACTCGTAAACACTTTAACGTGTATCGTATCTTGCAAGCACAACCTCAAGATTCCCACTTAAGGCAACTGTGACTCAGGAGGAATAGTGTCTGGAAGAACCTTGCCGGGGTTAAGGATGCCGTGGGGGTCGAAAAGATTCTTCATTTGTTTCATGTAGTCGACCGCCAGAGCCGGTTTACTGTAGAAAATCTTATCTCTCTTGAGAGTACCTGGAGGAAAGATACTTTCGATCAGGTTGAACCAAGCAAGATACGCGTAAGGTCGAAGTAGCCACAAGATGAATGACCGAAAGAAGTCAATACAATATATCCAATCCCGAAAACGACGGCGGAGCGAAGGCGTGATAGTAGAACTCTAGAATCGAAGAATCTTAAATGCGTGCTGACCTAAGCCATGCTCGCCAGCGATGCTTCCTCGCATATCTTTTGTATACTCGTAAATCTCCGTATCCAGCTCCTTGTGAATGGGGGTCTAAAAGAAGTAAAATTCCGAGCCCAGGGGTCGAACCGGAGGCCTCTCACCGAGTAATTAACAGTCGGGTCAGATACAACGTTAAGGTGAAGATTGCCATCACCAACATGACCGTATCCAACAACACGGCGGATCTGAGGACGCAGAAAAACCATCGTCACGCGCCACAAAATTACCACCATGCTTACCTCCTCTCTGCGGTGGAACTCCCTACGAACGTGTCGTACTAAATCGTCCATTGCGCTGACCGGCAGAGAGACATCATATCTGCAGAGAAGGAAAATACTTGCGTCAAAGTTGCCAAAAACCGAATAAAATTCTAGCTGAGTATTCATCAGTACCACTAGAAACAACGGATACTCTAGTAGCTGGAAAATAGGAATGATGCTCCACAGCATCTCATCGTCAAGCGTATCCTATCGCAGCAGACACATTCTTCACCAGAGTGTCCCGCTTAGATCAACTTATTCGAAGGTATCAAGAAGGTAGTAGAGACCAGTGAGTTCGATTAATTTCCACATTTATAGGGAGAAGCCCCGTAGCGAATAAGAGTTCGGTTGGGCGAACGAAATGAATTGATCCAATTGGCCATGGTCGATCGATGGCTACTTGTGAAGAACTCCTTCCCTGTTCAGAGCAACTGGGATGTTCTCACGGATCTTCCACAGGTCCTAAAAGACGAAAAAGGGAACAATCGATCACGTGATCGATTTGGCGTTCTCACCTTCTCCTGTTGGATGTCATGGGATAGCATACCCTCTACGGGCACGCCGCCGTGAGACTCCGCCTCTTCAACAAAATTGTGAATCTTCAATTCGATGTTGTGAGCGTTATTTCCGTTCACCTGACGACCACAAAGATTCTCTTCAAGCTTCAACCTAAGATACTCCCAATCCAATCTTACCTCGACCAAAGCGTAATAATCCTGTTCTTCACTTCTCCTTCCCGGGGGAAGATTCTTGAGAAGATCATTGAAGCCGTTCATCTGGAGGCACTTCACGCACTGGCCGTCAAAATACTCAAACGCGCTCAGCGCTTCACCCAACGACGCCTTCGCGACCGACAGGAGACGAATAACTTCGTTGAAAGAAGATACTCGCAATAAAGCAGCCTAACCAAGAAGCAAACGTATCTTCCAACGCGCACAGCGAAGATTCTCTTGCCTGAGAGAATCTTGGGATGGGGTAGCAGAGCATGGCAACCTTGGTGACGATTCCGAGCGTCCCTTCAGAGCCGATGAACAGCTGCTTCAAATCGTAGCCTAAGAAAGACTGGAAAATGCCTAACATAATATCACCAGAAATCACAATCAATGCATTTTGCGCTCGCCACGTTGATCGATTTACATACTAAATTAAAACGATCCATAATTTTACCCTAAAAAACCTTCCTAAAAGAAACACACATGATACCGACGCCCTACGACGACGGTGGTAACGGAAAATGAAGGTTGGGTTTTTCCGACGGAAAGAAATTTTTTCGATTCCATCGTCACCTTGTTGTAAAACTCCATCAACAATGTCGAACAGAACGCAAAAATGGTGAGAAATACTGACCTGTGTTGTCCTTCCTGAGAGCCCTCATCAGATCGAGAATCTTTCCTTCAGCCGTGACGACCTCGAGGCCGAGGATTGTACCCCTTAATGAGCCATAACGGAGTAGACGTAGACCACCAGCATTGGTAGCAACATTACCTAGAGGAAATACAAGATTATGCAAGATGAGCAAGATTACATTATAGAAGCCCATGCTACGCAGAAAATGGGAAAATCGCCAGACTTCGAAAAATGAGCAACACTCTACTCAGTAACTCTGAGTATCGAAAACCCGAAGGCCCCGAGAATTGAGAAATTGCAAGATCGCAAGATTCCCCCTTCTCATATCTTACCTCCTACAAGACATTGCGCTTTGGAGCCGATGTCATAGGGCGGCATGAGATTGTAGTTTTCCAACTCGTCCATCAGATTTTGGAGGACCACGCCGGACTCGCAAGTTGCGATAGAATCCGCTGTGTTAACCGAAAGTATCTTATTCAACCTCTCCAAGCTCAGGACAACCTAAAAAGATACGCTACGCATATCTTCTAGAAGCATGAGGACCAAGCTTCAACCTAGGATACTTTTCATCTCGTTACCTCGTTATTAACAGGGACGCTGCCACCAACGAGCCCAGTGTTGCCTCCCTGCACTGAGATCGGTATGAAGTTGTCGTTGCAGTACTTGACAGCCTTCGAGACCTCCAGGGTCGTTTTCGGACGCAAGACGACGTTCGAGTGACCTGAAGAAGGAGGGAAATCGATTGTCATTAAGAAACGGTTAGAAGATATTATACCAAAGGCAATAAGTGTATACACCGGTAGCGATGAATATACGCATCATTCAAGGATTCGTTATTGGCCAACTTCTAATGGCCACGGTTCGACCTAAGATACGCCCACAAGAGGTGCTAAGCAACCCTCGGTAGGCTTAACCTAGGATACTCTCACTAGTACGGTAGATACATCACTAACCATCCCGAAACAAGCATGAGAGAACCTAAGACATCCCCACCTGTTCTTGTCCTCAGCCAATCATTATTGTAATGTGAAAGGTCGTCCTTGTCACCCACCAAGACATTAGATACCAAATCTTGCAAGTTCGAAATATCATTCGCAGTAGGAGCTCGAAGCTTGGAAGATGCCGTCGCCAATCCGCGTCGAAGTGCCGCTGAGATCGCCGGCGCAGCCGCAGACATCACCATCGGCCGAACCAAGCTCGAGGCGCTTCGGAAGAGATTGGTGGACAGCATATAACAAAATTTACGGGAGAAAAATATCTGAAAAATTTTCCAAGGCAGAAAAAAGCGCAAAAATAATTTCGTGGCGCGTGAAAATATCACTGGTATCTTGTGTTACTAATCAATCAACTTCGGGTGAATCTTTTTGGTTATTC
Source organism: Perkinsus olseni (assembly GCA_013115135.1). Classification (NCBI taxonomy): domain Eukaryota; phylum Perkinsozoa; order Perkinsida; family Perkinsidae; genus Perkinsus; species Perkinsus olseni. Next base: position 25,220 of record JABANP010000473.1, read on the forward strand.
TTGGCTAAATTAAGGAACGTTTGGGCGGCCCACTGGTCGAATGGTATCTTGAGAGCAGCACGCATGCACACGACGAAGGTTGACGGGGAATCTTACCTCGCCATGTTGACCTTCCTTGACTCGCTGACGTTCTTCTCTTTCGCGTCGCTCCGCTCGTAATTTCTCGCAGGATTCCAAAATACGTCCCTGGGATACACAGCTCTCTTTATTCCGTGCAGCCACCAGAGCAGCTTGATTGAGTATCTAAGGTTGAAGCTTGCAAGATACGAAAGAGCTCAAGCCGCCTACATGCTCGATGTCAGCTCCCGTCATTCCCTCAGTCTCAGCAGCCAAAGCCTTATTGTCAACATCTCCGCCCAGTTTTAATTTCTTCCCGTGAATGACGAAGCATTGCTCCCTCGCCGCAGCGTCCGGTAGCGAAACATGAATACAACGATCGAATCTGAACAAAGCTACTCCATCTCAACCACGGAAGTTACAGGTTAACCTCTCACCTGCCAGGCCGAGTGAGGGAAGAATCTAAACCGTCGAAGCGGTTGGTTGCCGCCATCACAACAACACCATCACGATCGGAGATGCCATCCTGAAAAAGGAATATTGAAATCAACATTTCCGAGTAACTCATCCATAGCACGCGAGAAGACACTGATACTATCGGGGGCTCAGGACGCTCGGTTATGGTACAAATTATCACTCAGGAGACCCATAGACGGAAATACTATGGTACCAAATAATACCGAAGATACTCCTTTGAGTACGGCAAAGAGCAATACGACACGTGAAGAACATCACACAAAACTCACAAAAATTGGGGAAAATCACCAATAGCCACCATTGAGCTAAGATACCATCAAAGCGCCAAAAAGCATCAAATTTTTGTGGACCACTAAAAAGGCCTTGCATTTCTTCGTAGGAAGAAAATAATACCAGCTTCTATTCAATCTGGCATGTCCACCAAGCATTACCATCTCAATCAGCAATTGATTGATCGTCTGGGTGTACTCCTGCCCGTCGCCACCTCGGAAATCTGATAGAAAAAGTGTAAAACAACCATCTCACAGCGGCCGGGAGCAGCACTTCGACTTCCGATGGCGTCCAGCTCATCGATGAATAGAATACAAGGGGAGACAGCCCGGGCCTGACGAGATCAGATGAAGGTCAACCCAAGTGCTTTGACCGCGCGCCACGAAATTCTCACCTGAGCAAATACTTCTCTAACTCTCTTGGCACCTTGCCCGACGTAGACTTCTACAAACTCCGAGCCACTCGCGTAGAGGAAGGGAATATCACTGAAGATCACATACCACTCCTTCCCCAACTCGCGACTCGATGCGGCACTTACTTCGCCTCGCCGGCAGTTGCTCGGCCTAGCAGAGTCTTCCCCACGCCACTCGGACCCTCTAGTAAAACACCCAATGGGGGACGAGCGCCGAGCGATCTGAAAAACGAACGAATCCGCCGAAAGAGATTTAAAAACCACAAAGAACTCAATTTCCAATACCACAACTTACGAAAAGGACTGAGGATCCCGCAGGTACTGAACAATCTCGCGGAGCTCCACTTTGGTTTGTTCATGTCCAGCGACGTCGGAGAACTTGGTCACATTCTTAGTAGTAGAGGCAGTCGGAGCTGTAAGAGAGAAGGATCACGAATTCACAAGATCCCTAGCTGCATCGCCGTGCTGTCCCCATGATTGTGCAACCACCAACTTAGCTTCCCAACTTTTCCAGTTTCATAACCGATTGAAAACAGTCGTAGAGGCAATAAGCGGAAGATTGCATTTCGAGCTAAGGATTTTCCGACGGCGCGTCACTCGATGGCGGTCAGATGAAGCATCTCAGAAGTGGCAATATACTAGCTGGGAGAAAACCGTGTACAGGCGAGTCGCCTGAGGCGACCCGTAATTATCTCCGCCCCCATTCCAGAGGGCGGCTGTTCCACGAGGACCGGAGGGCGAGAGCGGCGAAGGACGGTCCGAGAGAAGAGCTCAAGAAGGTTAGGCGGTACACACTAGCAGTTCAGGGAGACAGTATCACACAAGCTGCAACAAATACGATACCTCGCGTGATATAAACACCCACCGTGGGGCTCGAACCCACGACCACAAGGTTAAGAGCCTTGCGCTCTACCGACTGAGCTAGACGGGCTGATGCGAAGATAAGCCAATATGAACCGGCTAGAGATGAAAGCTGCTACTTTTCTTGGCTCCAAAAGGTCCATTCACTCCATCTCCAGAGTACATCCGATACATTATGAGAAACCCCGCCAATGATGCCGTCCACCCTATCAAATCCGCCATCATCTGCAGCATCGCCAACTGACAACAACCACGTCATGCGCCACAAAATTCGTCCTCTCCTCCTACCGATGCATCGGCCTCGGTGCTGGTATAACATCGGATGCCCTTCGTCATCGCCTCATCAGCAACCATCTCACTACATCCCGGCAGAGCCACCGTCAACGCCTCCTGACTCGCCTCCCCAGTAGCGGAACGATATCGCAACATAGGTGGCATTGTCCCATCCCTGACGAAGACGGTGTGCACCATCTCATGCATTCAGCCGCACAGGACTTCGCGGTATTGGGCGACCGATAATACCGACTGTGTGCAAAAGTCACCGCTCGATTCATACCGAATCGCTCGACTATACCGCTCGATCGATATATACTACACTATGATGTTACTGACGGTTCCTTGCTAGTAAGTCGCGGAACGGTTTTAGTATATTAATGAGTCTGCGTGTTCCTCGAAAGTTCCAACTCGTTTTTCGAAAAATCCTAGAACTTGCGTCAAATTTCGCGATTGGTGCATCAAAATGGCACCCACTGTACTATCGCCAACCGGTTAAACTCCGGCCCAATCCGTTTCATATTTCTTGAAATAATCAAAAATGGAACGCTCGTTCTCGGCTAGAACTTCTAGTCAGAAGGGCTATCTTCGTTTTCGAAATTGGTGGCGGGTACTGAGCAAGTTGCGCAGAATGCAGGCCCATTCTGTACTCCACTGACTTATGTGCGACTAACGCATCCAAGGTCGATGCTGAACTCTAATAAATCCTAAAATCGGTCACGAGGATACTGGAACCTTCGAAGTGTGAAAGTGGAGTATCTTGGTATTTCCCGCCTACTGTTGCCCTCAGTAAAAATCTTCATGCAGTTCAAAGAAAGTAGTCTTATTACGGTCTTCACGGTTTCACGTGTCACAAACGCCAGCCGGACAATCCACATTACACTGATGGTATGAACGCTATTTCGTTAACCTGCGAGTCCTTCAATTGCTTCCAAAAACTCGAGAACGGTACCTGATACCAACTTTCTGCGAATTCAATAAGCTAGCACGCATGCACACCTCGGAAACTTCCCTAGTTGTAGCAGCAGGAGTGCTCGCTCGATGACCCTCAAAACGATTCATCACTGCAAAGGCCAGACCGAAGCCCGCTACTGTACCGCTCAGTCGCAGCGGGTCGATATCAAACTTCCATCGACCTTCCCTGAGGAGCACCACCAGCGTGAAGTTAAGATACGCCACATTCTCGATCGGGGTTTTCAAGCGCTGGCCACCCTCCACATCAAAAAGACCCATGAATTGAAGCTGGGGGAGCGGTGGCAAAAACGCGTGAGCCTTATACATCGACACCTGGCTCATGCACCCACTGCAAAGAGCGAGATCGCAATAACCGCTCGATATCGACTAACGAAACGAATATGCCTAGCTGGTCGTGGGTTCGAATCCCAGGACCTCCATCTTATCCTGGGAGAATTGTATGAGCCAATCTTTGGCCATTGTTTTTCTGCCAATGAACATTGCTGTGAATCGATCGTTATCACCTTTCATCCTTATGCAAGTTAACTCCAATAACCTCTAATGCTGATGTGACGAAGTCCATGCAGGGGAAGGAAACGTACCTTATGAAACCGTTCCAACCTAGGCGTATCTTCATTCTCACCACTCCTCCACCTTCTTAATTATACTCATAACTCAACGCAGCATTGGAGTATAAAACTCATTTCCACTGAACATATGCATCTGCTGTCTAGTCGTTCTTGCCAAACCCTGACCAAGCACAGATACGCCCGAGTCTGGCGGCCCGACCCTCCCCACAAAAGATTCTACTCCCATCACACGACGGCCACACTTTGCAGCGAGTCAGAATGATCCTGTTTCGATAATGAGATGCGTTTCATTCTCACATCAGTCAGTCCTGAGATATTCGAGAATCTCGAATCGAGATCTGTGATGTCTCTTCTATATGATGAAGACAGTTATTCATATAGAATGAATGTATAATTTTCGGAGACTGATACCAAATTTCTCACAACTTCTCGCAGCACCCTCCTGCGCTGAGCATCGTGAGAGTGTGTCCCAGACTTGACCGATTCCCCGATTCCGATGCTATTACCTGGTCTGAGTCCCCCCGGCAAGAAGCTCGAGTTGAGGGTTGATACTTGAAAGTAGTCCCCGCGCGTGAGAAAAAGCGTCGTCAGCCACATGAACACTCCCAACTTAACCGCAAAATCACCGATCAACATCACCTGGCGAGACGCGAACATCCACGCCGGCATACAATTTCGTGGCGCGCGACGTTGCTCCCAGCTCGTTCATACGAAGCGCTGATCGAAACGATATTAACACGGTATTCTATCGATCACCAAACACAGCTAATTCACAATTTCTAAAACTAGTTCCATGACAGTGGGCCATCACAGAATCAAGCAACACGCGATTGTGATTGCCTTTGCTGCTAGCATTGCTGTTGGGTGATGATCCAGAAGTACACTATACGACACCAAGCATGTGATCCCTTATTCCAAGCGTAACACTAGCCTACTAATAACCATAGCTGCCTATGATACAGTACCCGCCAATCACTCGTCATTCCTCATTACCTTGTATCGATAGTGAGGGGGCCAAAGGTCGGTGGAAATAATGAGCATCGGATACGAGAGGAAGTAAAGTATTCCCACGGCGGAGAACTTATTCAAGAAATACTTCAATTTAGGACCTGATTATAGCAAAACACCTCCGGCGCGGCTCGAACCCGCGGCCACGGGCTTAAAAGGCACGCGCTCTGCCGACTGAGCTACAGAGGCTCACATAGACCGCCATACTCAAAACGATCGCCCCGGTACTACTCGCCTGCTTCCCTGTTCTATTGATAGCCCACAGAAACCATGCCAGAAGACAGAGCCTCATGACAGACAGAAGATATCCCGCGACACCTGAAACATGCCGTCCGTTCGAAAACAACCAAATGAAACACCGGCCTTCCCACGGCAATATCGAAGATAATCCATTCCTGCAACCCGTCGTTCTACTACCTTCGTTTTCGTAGAACTTGTAAGATGCGTCGTCCTTTACTTTGCCAAACCCGACGATAAGTATATGTATTATCTACATGCAGGGTTGTTTTGGCACTCTGGTACCATGCACGCGTCGGTTCGAATCCCAGCGCTTGCATTTTTTCGCTGACCCTCTATGATTGCGAAAATTTCTATTAGTATCATCAGTATAATTACTATGACCCATGACAATGATTCCTCACAAGAGAGCTCAGAGAAGCCATTTATGCTGGCTCTGGGACTACGGAAACGAACTCAAAGAGATTATCAACCACACTGTATTACTGCAACCATGAATACTATCGGTATGACAATATCGAGGTCTCCAAGGTCACTCTGGAGTAGAGTGTATCCAGAGGCGATGAGGATCAGCAACGACGTAACTAAACACCGCACGAATACTCCAGCGCGTTAGCCTTCACCGCTCTCCTTCGCGCGACCCAGGTTCAATTACCGATAACCTCATCCACGACACTGAGCATCTGTGATATCACATCCAATGCCTTCAGTCCGTAGCCATTGTACGCATATCTCCACATATGGAGAACTTCAAACAGCAACACCAAGGCCTGAGACCATAGAGACTCCGCGACTTCTATTCCCCGGCAGAGGTCGGAAGACAGAAAGAAGGTGACACATCCTGTAAGTCGCTGGCTTCCATATGATAAGCAGCAGCTCGCCATGGATTCCAAAACATGTCTTGGCAGTGCAATCATTCAAATTCGGAAGAGTAATACACGCTTCTAACATAGAGTAGTCGAACACGATAGATTCCTATCAGTTGAGTTCACGAAGACCTAGTCGTTCACGGAATCGTACGACAGCGTATCTTAACTTCAACATCGAACTTCATAAATTGCTTTCGACTACAACACTGACACCGAGAACCAGAGGATGTCCAAGTAATCGCCTCGAGCTCTCCTGCATCTTCGACAAAGACAGCGAACAACCCTTTCTCGCGTCCCCAGCATTCACTCAGGATTGCCAATCAGCCCTCCCCGATCCCACAAGCATCACCTGTAGAGCGATGATGCAGGCCAGAGTTATGACCAGAGGATGCAACGACTCAGCAGAGCGGACGAATCGCCGACAGGCCGAGTAGAAGTGGCACGAGAAGGCGCCTGAAAACTTGGATATGACAGCTAGAGGTGTCAGAAAGCCGAACTCACCGAATACTAAAACCTGCAGCAGCAGAATCCACTGTACTCCGCTTCGCTCCGCCGAGAACTCGCTGCCGTCCGGTTGTGTCGCTATGAACTCAAATCTAAGCTCGAACCCTGCAGCAGACAGATCTTGCGAGTCTCTCTCACCTTATTCTCCCAGGAGATGTAGCGAAATAATTATTCTCACAATCGCTGATTGCCCAATACCAAACTTGCGGCCGCTTTGCCGTGTACAAGTGACCCTGATACGATGACCAATGAGTAACCGTAAGGGATGGTGGTTGGTCCCATTGTCTCTATATTATCATTACCCGCATTCGATTGTAATGAGATTACAAATATATTCCCTAATAAACTACTTCTACTACACCACCATAACAGGTCAAAAGAGCTCGTCACGCCGTCCATAATCGACCACATTATCGATTAGGTTTTCACCATTGCTACGCCCCAACACTATCAACTACTGCCACTGCACTACATCAAAGAAGCCTCCCTAAACACGAAGTCATGTGCGAGCCGTGTAGCGCCCACGAGACGGCCACCTGGGCAGTGCCCGGCGATCATCAAGCACACGGGCACTGCCATTGATGCAGTAAGTTCTATTCTCGCAGCCAAGAGAAGTAACTCCTCACATCACTGCCAATATCCAGCACCCAGATCCTTCAGGAATTTGGTTCTCGAAAACGAATTGCCGAAGCCTCAACGAAGGGTACCTCTGCTCGAGAATCGACGAAGGACGCAGCAGAGGGGCGGTAAGCACCTTTGCGGAATTTCGCGGACCAGTTGAAAAAGCATAAACGCTAAATTCCCTCCAGTATTACATCGATCCATGGCCCCCACTCGCCGCCAGCCGGCAGGGTTATCATCATCGAACTATCGCGAGCTGAACGCTTCTCGCATTCCTGCAAGCCCTCTGCCATCGCGAAGCTCTTCTCTCGATATCTGTGAGGGAGTCCTATCATCTTCACGCGCCATGAAATTACTACATGTCCACCGGAAGGACAATCGGCACTTCTGTGTGATTCTTGATCGTCCGAATCCGCAGCTTCCAACTGCCTCTACCTAACACCATATAAACCCATCGCCTCCTCGACCTATTCGTATCTTGCGCGGTTGACCACAGATTCTCCCGTAAAGCTAGCGAGTCGGTGCGAAGGAAACCGTCCGAGCATTGGTTACATAAATACCAGATTCACAAATATACATGTCAAGTGGATTCCCTCCCCGAACAACCCTTTCGTAATATACTACCCTCACAATACTTCGGGAGTTGAGTTGAATTCCCAGTACGAACAATGTATACCAAATACAATATTGGTACAACGTATACCGAGTGTTAGACAGACTGTCTCTCCCGAGTTCCAAAAGTGCTCCCAGTGTCGTCACTAGCACGCCAACTCTAAGCCTGGAAGCGCTGTCAGATTCTATTGAACACACCCACCGATCCTAACACGTCAACTTATCGGTAGTCGGCATTCTCGCGGAAGCATTCCAATCATCAACCAAAGATTACCACCCCACGAATGGACATTTTTGCGAGGGTAAAAGTAATTATACACGTCTGACAGGGTAGATTATACCGGGTAGCCTGCCGAGTGAGAGAGGGGAACGATCACCACCCAAAGCAGCTGAGCGAAATACGCCAACACTAATGCGGAGGCCAAGCGTGCTTGTGAAAATATTATCAAATACAGAGATCACCAAACCATTTTGAGTTGGTCCCCATTCTACAGCCATGCAGGCATTCCCCTTATTACCAACATGATATCCGAATTTTGAAAGGTATCTCCACCTCGTGTCCGTCGTCCGATTGCCCCCTAGCAGAATCGGCCCTGTCTGGAATTTGGCCTCCACTTGCGATTGAAGCAGTAGCAGTAGTAGTAGAGCGACGACGCTGGTCATTAATAAAGGATGAACTAAATCGATTATTACTCCCCACGGCTGTGAGTATTCGTACACGACTCACTCGAAGCGAAGACAACCGCAGTCAATTGAAGCTTCCTTTGTAAATGGTACGTTGGCCACGTCTCAACACAAAGGGCGTTTAGAGTGGAAACGAAATTACGCATGTCTGACATGGTAGGTTATACGTATCAGCGTGAAACGTTTTCCAATGGCCTTGACCAGCCAAAAAGAGAGACAAAAAGCGCCCGCAAACAGCACAGGCCCATCAATTGTGGGTAGACATGCTTGCCTACATGCGCAAGTCAGAAGTCCCGTCATTCAAGGGCGTTACGCCAATAACACACAAATGTGCTCTTCAAACCGCATTCATGTGCCACCTACCTGACACAGTCCCTACGATGGGATGAATCTAGGGCAAGTTCGTGGAGTTGACGACTGCCGAACAACTCCATATTACTCGGGCAGGGTTGCGCCGAACTCCCCGAACTGAGAGTTCACGAGACGGCTTCAAGAACGCTCCCAAGATCATATTTCACACGTTGAATTCAATCCTGGGAGCGCTCCTGAAATTCAGGAGAGGCAGTCTATCGAACACCCCCTGATCACCTCTTGGCGCGATACTCATCGCGGATGAAACATTTACATGTTCCAAAACAACTGAAACACTGGCCGGCCTCCCACGGTAATATCGGAGTTCACGCGACCCTTCGTTTTCGTAGAACTTGTCAGATGCGTCCTCCTTCACTTTTCTAATTTTGTCGACAAGCCTAACAGCACTCTGTTGAAGATGGGAAGCCACATATTACAGGGCGATATGCGATATTACGGAGCAATGATGTATGCGCGAATCGAACCTACGCATGACACTCACTAATTTGATTGAGCTGCGTAGCTCCACCGTTACGCTACCCTACCACACTGATGTTAGGAGCTCCCAATGCTAAGCGGAAGATCCTTGTTGGTTGCGTCTGCTCAGAACATGAACACCCCAATGCACCAGCTTGTGCTTGCGTGCACGGTTAACATGCAGACGTACATTCTTTGTTACGATCAAGGCTGCCCCTTCGTGAGTTCATGTCACGATGACGGTGCCATGTGGTGCATCTCTAATCAACCCTCAACGCTCCGCTGTTCCCGCTCTCCGTATCTCCCACTTAAATTGGTGAACGTGCGTGTTGAGCTGTGAGGGGCCTTCGATAGAGACCTTCGTCATCGGCCGCTCACCGATGATGCCGGTGAACTTCTCGGCTTCGCAGGAGCTCCTTCGAGACCCTCTTCGATGACAGGGAGTGCGATAGCTCCGTGCTGCTGGTAGGGTGGTCAAATGCGAGTAACTTTGAATGCCCCGAACTCTATTTGCATGCGATTCCGGAGAAGCTCTGCTGCTCATCACAGCTCAACATGGATGATCGAGCATGAGGTTTGAAATGATGATTGCTGGTGACGGATGGCTCCTTCGAATAAGGCGGACGCGATTCGTAGGCGATTCATTACAGACGAAGGTCGACACGTGTTTGGCATACGCATTAGGATACCGGCGCAAATATTGACTCTGATTCGTTATTTACTCTCCACTGACCATTTCGTATCATATATATTTGGGCTCACCCTGGACCTCCACAGATAGGAAAGATACCTTTCTACCAGCTTTGGGTCATTTTCGACCTCAATGTTGCCAGCAGCCAAGAAGATACGCCGTGATGGTGGGAATAACCAAGGCGGTCTTACCGGGGTATCGCTCCCAATGGCATCGGAACGAGGTACGCAGCTGTACGAGCGTTGGTATGTCCGTACCACTCCTTTCTCAACTTTCAGCCCGAGTCTCCCCTATTTGTCGAACTAGCTTCCTCCCTCGGTTCTTGTGTTTATATCTCGATGAGCATGACATCATGTCATTCACTTCGACCTGTATGAGTATCTTTACTGAAGGTCGACCTATCAGGGCCGGAGTGTTGGATTCCCGAAGGATATGTGTAGTAGGGGACGCTTCCTGGTCATCACAAACGCGAAGATTCTACGTCTCTCATCCCGTTAAAAAAGTAAAAAGCCTCTCCTTCTCCGAAATTTTGCTTCCAATGGGTCGGCTAGTCTATCTTCTCCTCAGCACCAAGTTCATCGGAGAACTTCGGGAATATTCTCCATAATCTTATTCTTTCATAAAAGCATATTTTCATTTTAGAGATTCTGCCGTGGCGAGAGAGCTACCCGCCATCAGCATCGACATGATTGGTTTTATCGGCCCGAGATCTCGCGAGTCCTCGCACATTGATTTGTTGTTGAAAATCCCGGTAGTCTTCCGAGCGGGAAATCGTCTTTATCAGAGTCGATGTGGTCTGAGCTTTACTCTGCGAAGTCGGTCGTCCTCTTGTTTTGGGCACACGACCGGTGGAGAGGTTGAGGTTATTGAGCCTCAGCTGTTGGTGGAAGAGATGTGTTGCAATTGTGGGAAGCCTGTCAGGTGAGCATGCGGGAGGCACAGAGTTCGAAACTCGGCGCGGGTATTCTGTCGTCCGGCAAAATGCGATGCTGATACATACGATCAGGGTTGAACTCTCGAAGTTCATGTATATAAGTTACAAATGGGGTTGGCTTATCGAAATTGATGTGTATAAGATACACATGAGGTTGCGCTACTGCAGTTGATGCATGTAATATTCAAATGCGGTTGAGCTATTGAGGTTGATGCATATAAGATATATATGAGGTTGAGCTATTGAGGTTGATGCATATAAGATATATATGAGGTTGAGCTATTGAGGTTGGTGCATATAAGATATATATGAGGTTGAGCTATTGAGGTTGGTGCATATAAGATATATATGAGGTTGAGCTATCGAGGTTGATGCATATAAGATATGCATGAGGTTGAGCTATTGAGATTGATGCATATAAGATATATATGAGGATCCGCTATTGAAGTATGCGTAGAGGATACAAATGAGGTTGACTTATCGAAGTTGGTGTGTAGGAGTTATCAATTTTCGAGTATCTTCAGATATGCCGAGCACGATGGCAAGTGTTGGTCTGTTATGGTATACCCTGATAAGGAGCCCTGCAATCCACCGAGGCTTCATACGAGGAGGACGGGCCAAGGAGAGGCAGGGGAAGCTTTTATAGCGCGGATACTGTGTAGTATTTTTGGATACGCGCCTACCTACACAATCGTAACTCGTGTTGAAAGACCGGGACTTGACTATCAACATTAGCAATGATTTCATTCAATATCTTGTGCGTGCGTGCGTACCAAAATAATAGAATCATTCATATTGTTGTACCTTGCAGAGCTGTGCCAGGTAACGAATTGGCAACAAGCGGCAAGTCATCGGGCGAAGACCAATTCTCGACAAACTTCGATTATCTTCATCCGATCGGTTACTATTCTGATGATGACTCTAGTAGTGATAGTGACTTTGGGTAACCCTAACATTTACGTATGTTTCACAATGGAGTGGTATGGCCTTGCGTAAAGTTACGACTAGATTCAACCGCTGGACCACCGTGAAGCATGTATGTGATAGCATGAAAGATACGTTCCCTTGGTCGGCAGGACGTTCGTCAAACTCCAGCACGACCTGTAGGATGAGCAACGACTGGTTACGGAGTGAAGGGTTGAGAGAACGTACAGCTCGTGGCCTGAGAATGATGCAAGGGTCGGGGAGTAGAGGTTCCGTACTCGAGAGGGGAGCGGTCCCGCGAGATCGTCATCAACGGAGTTCGTTGAGGTTTTTTGGAAGGAAAACCCTCCCGTGCTGCCATTGGGTGATGACTCTGGAAGGATTCTAATGGATGCTGCTCGGCACATCGCAAAGGTTCCGCCCGAGAATGGTGATGCGCGAGTGAGTCCGTCTTTATTGCTTGTTCACCCTCTTAAATCGGTTATAGCCTGTGAATAATGAAAGCAAACCTTCTCGCCGCGTGACCGTGAGACTCGCTTTATGTCCAGAGTAGGCTTTCTCATCGCAATTGGTGAAATGTATTCCCTGGTGGTGTAGACGGTATGAGTTCGTTTTGTCAATCGAAAGGTCGGCAGTTCGAGTGCGGTGTTCACCGGTGTTCTGTTCTCGCTGACTTTACTGAGTCCCGTTCACGTTTAAGGTCTGAAATCGCGGCCAATTTCTGAATATGAATTTCTCGTAAATATGAAGACTCACAACTGTTACGACTTCAGGTGACAATCGAATGCACGAGCTGTTCGTCCAACAACAGCGGAGCTGTGCGCACTTAACGTCCCTCAGTCCTATGATGAGTTATTACAATATTGCAAGCTTCCAGTCGCATCATATCCGAGCCGCAAGCTAGCATTGTTCCCCGCGCCCACTGTATCGGATCCGCCCTGTCATCTCTTCGAATTTCGCAGCTGTTATGATATACACAGATCATTTCTTGTCAGACTGTTCTTGAATATCGACCGTAGGCTACTATCAGTAGCGACAATTGTAAGGACAGTGTTCCACCGGCTCATAGGAGGGTGGCATGTCTTTTCTTGAACTCGATACATTTCACAATGAGATGGGGCTCAGTCGACTCTCGTCTGATGAGAGTTTGTCCTTATGCACCGGACTGTCACTGGCCCGGATTTCGGCGTCTGCTCTGGCAGAGCACATTACCTCAACATTTGAGACTCAAACTAGAGAGATCGACACTTCTGTTTGCATCGGAGTTGTTGCGTTGCAGTCAGTTGATAGATCAAAGATAATCATGCACAATAACAACGGGCTGTGAGCCCTCACGCAGACGACTACATCGGGTATTACAGCCGACATGATTTTTTCGCATGAAAACCTTCAAGAAATGCGTCATAAAGATATGGTGATGGTACACAGGACATACCGGCTCCAATGCACTACTACCGAGCCGATTCGCAGTTCGACAGCTGGCGAGTATTGCACGAAGATAGATTAGTTTCGCGTGGGAGAACGGTGGAATTCACCTCATGAGAGAACTCGGCCTGCGCCTGCGGAACAAAGCAGTATCACAGTTTAACTCAACCTTCTCACGCGGGTGGTCGTCGTACTCTCGCACTGTATGGTTCTCTGCCGCTCTCACCCTAGTACGCTCGCTCGGACTATAGCGACCATTCTAGTTCGGGCATCTGCGCGCCCCAGGTAGCCGTGCGCTCTGCATTGAAGTACTCAGCGCCGCTGCGACCGACACTCGTTTAATGGACGTGCGTCGTACATCAACTTACGCCTCCCACGCGGCCTTCGACTTGCCATTCCGAGTCGCTGCGGCGTCGTTAATGAGTATTGCCGACCTGTGTTCCTCGAACTTGTTCTAACCTTGCCCACTCTGCGGGTTCTGTCGACAGTCATTGTGGGTGCCTCGCAGACTCATCACGTTCTGGCAAGTGTCGCATCATGTGTTCGCATTCTGCTGCCACAGTTGCGGCTGTCCGTTCCGCGTGCCAGTGTCAGTCAGGCACTGAGTCTATGATAGGGCCGCTGCTGATTACCCTGAGTCCACATGTCCACTGGAGCTGGGATTCTGCGCGTCAACGTGGCTGAACATCATACGTACTCCAGAATATGCATGTGTCACGGAGTTAGCAGTGAAAGTCCTACAATGCAGAGGTGTCCACTGGTGATGACAGCTGGGAGTCTCGAAGAAACGGTTAAGAAGTAGGCAGCCAATGAAGTTCATCGAATGAGCAGTGTGTCCTTCGCTACCTCTAGGTCGTGCTGATGAAGATTTGACCTCGAATCGATCGAGTTCTTGCAGGATTTGCTCTATCGCAACAGCTCGGGGACTCCGCTTGCTATTGGACTGCCCATTTTCGCGAGTTCCTGCCTTCTAATACAAACAGCCTTAGGCGTGGTTGGTGAGCTAAGACGAGTCTAGCTCACTAGTTGTGAGTGGGCCGAGCAGGATCTGCATCCTGTTGACATCGGCATGGTGCTACTCTGAGTGGATCAGCCGAATTAGTAATCAGTGAAGTGAATCAGTTCAGGGTAAACCAGTAGGTTCAGTACAGGAGTAATGCAACAAATGATTATCGCAGAGTGGAGCCCAAAGTAGGCTTTGTGTGATGTGGAGCATTCTCCCCCATTGCACTGTCGCCCGTACAAATCTCAACCAACAACGCAGTTGCTTCAACCAGTAGGGTCTGGGTTCATAGCTAGTGTAACTCTGCGTCGTGGAGCCGGTTCCACTCACACGGAATGGCTATAATAATCTGAACTTTCGTCGATCGTGTAGAAAATATCATGACATCTGGACAGAGTCGAGCCGAGTTCGGTGTGCACTTGTTATTACTCATAATGTGTTATTACTCGTTGATTACTCATTCGAGCACTCTATCGTTGTTCCTCAGACTTTAAGTTCCTTCATATGTCGAGAACAATTCTACCAAGGTGGTTGGTCTTCATATTATTGTTACGTTCTGTACTGTCTACTCCAGCAGATTGGTGTGAAAAAAATGAAGCGACTGATATTATCGATTCTGTATGTTATCCCAATATGTTGCCTCCTGGACATATCACCATGGATGCGTTCAGCATTGACTCACAAGGCCGATGGTATATTGCGGGTTCGTCTGATGTTGATAACGTGCCATTTTTGTGGCGAGTGTCCAGCGCGCTTGATTCGTACGAAGTCCTTGCCGAAGGTGACAAGTTCATCGACATTCAAGTTAGTCTAGATGGTTCTGCCGTTTTTGCTGTTACAGCGAAATCGGCAATTCGCTCGTATGATACTGCTTTGAAAAACGAGTATGATTTGATCGAAGCTGAAGATACCAGCTTCTCGTGGAGTGGTGTAGCCTATGATGATTCTACTGGTATCCTGTTCGCTGCAGCTTCGAAGAAGAATGCGGTGTACCAATACACGCAAGGTGATGGTCAGTGGTCTACGCGTGTATTGGCAGCCGGTAATCCCTCCGGTGAAGCCTTGGACACGGCTGATGGGCTGAACAACCCTACTGTTGTCCGCTGGTATGATGGTTATCTATTCATACGTGTTTTTGATGGAGTGTGGCAATGGAAGCCATTCGACTCCGCGGCGACTCAGACCTTCGGCGGAATCTATGTTTATGGTCAGCGGGGTCTCACAGTTTCGCCTGATAACTTCGTTTATTACAGCAAAACTAATAACAAGGTTTACCGTAAACCGATCTCGAACCCTCCAGATGGTCCTGGTGATATATTTGCCGGAGCTTGTGGATGCGGCCCGGAATCGAATCAACTCTGTAACAGTCTGGAGAGCAACTTGGTTACGTTTACACCTAGTGGGCAAGTTATCATTCAAGATTACCCAGAATTATACGGCAACCCTGAGGATCTTTCTTTCCGTTTAGTGAGTTGGAGTCCTCACAAGTTATCCATACCTCCATGTTACGGCAGCTCTACAATAAGTGGTCCTGTGACTAGTACTACTACAACTAGTGGTCCTGTGACTAGTACTACTACAACTAGTGGTCCTGTGACTAGTACCACTACAACTAGTGGTCCTGTGACTAGTACTACTACAACTAGTGGTCC
>JABANP010000474.1:0-41096 GCA_013115135.1 Perkinsus olseni
CCCCAGCCTCTCATGATGTGGGGGTCGCCACGGGTCTTCATCAACTTGCGGGTATCATCCACCTGACAGGGCAAAGCGTGGCGAAGGTCGCTGGGGCAAAGCTGAGACTACCGGAGGGTACTTCTCGGTTTTCTCAGGGTCGGGATGCTGCGAGATGTGGTCCACCTGGTCGAATCTGAGAGAGTTATCTTTCTATCAAGCTGGCTAGTGGCGGGAGAGGTTACCTGTTATACCACATGGGTTTCTCACTGGACGGTTCGGTCCTCCACGAATCGATCATCTTGACGGTCGTCGGACGGTGGAGGCGGACGGGGGAGGTGTGGAGAGGACGGCTCGTCAGAGGCAAGGAGGGGCGGCCCCGACGGGAGAGCAACATGAGAAGGGGTGGCTTAAAAATGGTATAATACTCCCTACAGGGATGGACAAAAGGTTGACCCATGCACTTCACGGGACGTAAGATTCGCTCCTGGGGCCGATAGAGACACCGGCCAGACTTACTTCGACCTACCCTAGTCTGCGATCCACTGGAAGTCATCGAATATACTGCCGGGAGCTGCTGCCAAAGCCCACTGTACGCCAATACGCCAAGGAAATATTCTCACTCAGCCCAAATTGAGGGACTCAAAAAGACAGTCCGCTTTTCCAAGGTCTTGATGATGGCAGCGCGAGAATCGAACAATCTCAGGTTCAAATCTTGCCCTCTTTATTTCGGGCGGTCGCTAACTCAACAGCGCATTTTCAATTCTGGGAGTCCACCTACGATCATGAAGGCTTCCCCGTCGAAAGCGCTGTGCTCAGCCGCTGACTGCGGAGACCCAGGAGAGGTTCTCAACGCCCTTCGAGCTCTCCCTAGGGAGGAGCTTCAGACACGACCTCTAACCCTTGGGAAGGCTATAGGAGCGGTAGGGATGGCGTGGGATGTTACTGATGCTCTTATCGGCCACCACGGGCGCAAGGCGTGAATAGGTCGATGGGTTTCGTGTCGAGACTGACTGCTGTCAGGTTCTAAACCGCGCTCGACTGTCCTGGCGCCCATTAGGCCAAGTCTTGTCCTCGTTTATGGACGGGCTATCGGGAGAGAAGATACCGGAAGATTTCCTCCGAGGGTTGGTCGACTCTGATGGCCCAGCTGGCCTCGCTAAGGCCATTTGCGATGTGAGTTTGTTATCGGTCAGTAGAAGCGATTCATCATCTTACCTCAGCACCACGTCTACTCCCCTCTGCGGCCACAGGCCCTCGACTGGCTAGTCGACCATCCCCTCCTCACAGAGAGCCTCTCAACCTCAGACAAGCAGGCCTTTCTACGGCAGTCCGAAGTCCTCAACACGTTCGCTGCTAACACCAAGTTTTTCTTACTAGTGCTGTCGCAGCACTTTGACGGTATCACTACGCCCTTGCAAGCTATCGACAGCGCTCTGTGTCGCCTCAAGCCGTCCATCAATTTGGTATCTTTGGTTCACCTTCTACTTTTACGAAGTCGCAGGATATCCTGGTCGGCCGAACTCCCTAGTAAAGTTTGCTCCCTACTAGGAAGATACGCTCGTAAATCTGGAGGGCTGTGGCTGACGCTGATCGTCGGTACGTGGCGATACCGAAGCGTCGACGCCGACCTTCTGTGGGCCGCCTGCCGCCACTACCACCATCACAGGGCGAAGCTGTCCTCGCAGCAGCACCCAGCCGATGTTATCGCGGATAGGCTCGTGCCATGCACTGAGGAGGACATTTTCAATGGTCTCTATCGGTCGCTGGTGAAGGTGGTGCGAGGTGAGCACTCGCCGCCTCCTCAGGAATGCTGGATCGGAACCATCAATGTCGTCATCAACTCTACCGTGGCAGTAGCTGAGCAATTCGCCACTGTTTGTGAGTTATTGGACTCCGATCGGTCCTCCTGGCTGAGGGAAGCTATCCGAGCCCACCCGTGCATTGAGAGGGTCCTCGTCGATGACCTCAAGGCGATTGAGCTGGTCCACAAGGTCGGTCTCCGGCGGGAAGTGTTGGCCTACAGCACAGCGGCCATCGTCTATGGCTATCAGCGGCAGCACTGGCAGTTCCTTCGCTCGTTGTTAGCTAGCTATCCCAATCAGGTCGTCAGTGAGTTAACCCCACTGAGAGTGCTCAGGCGGCCGATGGACGAGCAGTTTCGGAGTGAATTCTTGGCGGCCATGAAGGCTCGCCCCGGCTTGTGGGACCCTTATGCTGGTTATGACCTCAGCGACGACACCACAGACAGCGACTCGGAGCAGCATGAGGATGTTCAGAGTCGTCGGGGAGGGTCGCCAGAAGACGACGCCACTTCCTTCCGATTCTCACCAGTGTCAGATGAAGAGCTTCTTGAGTCCGCCGACTTTCGTCGACTGGCTCGGGCCATTTCTACGGCTGCCTCTGCAGCTTGGCGACATGAAAGTTGAAGTGTTGTTGCTCTATTGCTGATGAGGGTTGATTTGGCATAGTCGGGGAGAGGCTCGAGTTGACTCCCATCGCTTGGGAACAACTCATCAGTTAGAGTTGCTCCGATCGGTGGATACAGCCACGAGAGCAGATCCGCCGGCGGTGCAAACGATGGGTATTATTAACTGCTAACCCACACCGTGTCATGCACGGGCATAGAGGATCTATTCACGAGACACACGCGCGGCACCACTCAGTACTACTGAGTCGGTAGTAACTTCGATTTGCATCCACTTACTCCTCGCACATCGGCCTTACACAATCGGAATTCACTCTGCATCTCGATAGTGTATCGATGGCCTCTGTAATTCAGAAAAAAACGCAACAGAATAGGAGTTCTTCTCGTATTGAATATCTTTTCTCATAAGTTATCAGTCACAGCCACATAGACATGTTATCAGTATTTCCACTGTTCCATGGTGATGCCAGCTCAGCTGGCCCAGCTGGCTTCAACCTCAGGGACAATTGGTCTCTGAAATTGGAGCTCATCATCCTTCGATGAATATCTTGGATGTTCAGCATAGGGTGATCGTAGTAGCTCCTGTGAAAGAGCAATGACGAGGAATATCCACCGGCTGCAGAAGTGAGCTCGAATAGGTTGATTATAAGGGGTAAAGTAAGGCAAACAGACCAGGCACCTACAAGGATGTACTCCGCGTGGCTCGTGTTCGAGAAAGCAACGAAAATGGACGATTATACCGCGTTTGTGGGGACGAATGCTGTGCCAATTCTGTCCGTTGTGGCACAGGACTGGTGAGAAACTTTCATTCCAGGCTATAGCTTTGAGTGAGCTGATGAGTTTCGACCTTTGTGAATAAACTTCTTGTGCTGGCCAATCCGCTGTCCGGCGCCAAAACGCTGACAGCAGCCGCAGTGCTCACGTGCATCGAGATAGTCTCTGCACTACTACGGCCTGCGAATGAAGCCAGAGGTCACCAAACGGGACCGTGATGTCGTTGAATCGTTCAATCTCCCCCACATTATCCGAGATTGTTTCATACAATTCGTATGCAACGATGCTGACTCAGCATTGCTGAGACCCGTGGGTGGCCCCAAGAAAAACCTGTAGTGTGACTCACACTGTGTGAGGCCCTTCAGACACCAGTGGTGTCAGTATGACCAATCCCCGACCGACTGGCGATAGGCTGGGAACGTATGTCCGTAGTGGCCACAGCCGTTCAGTGCATTAGACCTTAACTGAACAGCCGAATGGGTCCGTTTCTATCAAACTGTATGAGATGGGCGGGTGTTCTATCGACTTGTATTGTGTTGTTACGGCCGTAGCCGCCGACAGTGCCGTGTGCATAGGTGAGGGATCGGCGCCTTAGCAGTGATAACGACACGGACCGTCAGTGTCGGACGCACCGGTGGTGCGGCTCGTGAATTCCTTGAACCCGCCGACCTAAAATCAAATTCAGCGATGTACCGGCCCAAAACTACGGGACTAAGAAATCTATATCAGAAGAGAGTCTATACAATTGACCCTAAGTAGTCAGTTGGTACAGAATCTAAATAGTGGGGTGGCGGCGTGAAGAAAAAGAAAGCCTACATGTCTATCTCGCACGAAAGGCGGCACTCATCCTTCATCTCGTTGTGCAAGCCGCTCCCTCTAATAGAGAGAGTCCTTACGAAAGATAGCGGACCGCTGTTAGCGGTGGATTAGGCTTGGCCTACTCGGCTACTCCGAGTAGCAAATGAATAGCTGGTATACACATGACTGATATGACATGATCCTTTCATGGCATGAAATTCATGCAGGAGGAGGAAGCCCCAACAAAAACTCATTTGTCTTTAAGACCGAAGGGAAGATCTACAAAGTCTACAAGGTCTTTAAATGCACTGATCACGAAGATTGTAACTTGCGCCTGAGTAATCACATCGGTACTGAGAGCAATGCTTCAACTTAAAGCCTTCAAGACCGCTCGCGTAGGACATTTAGGTGAAAGCGACCTGCGTTTCGCCAGGCCCGTACAAGTTAGCACCACCGACGAAGGCCGCTCGGGAAATCCAGTCGCAGTAGGGCCCAAGAACAACACATTGCTGGCCGCCGCGACAGTTTGGTGCTTTTGCGCATGTGTGAGTTGTTCATCCCAGGTGAATCATAATGATTCAATCATCCTTGTGGCCTGCTGCTGCGACGCATGAGCATGCGTCAAGAGGGCATACGCTAGGGCATACGATCTGGGTTCACCCACGGTTTGACGGTCGAAGATTCTGGTGGCAGAGTTGGTCCCCAAGTCAAGTTGATGCTTCCAAGCGATCCAATGAGTGCCGGGACGACGGTCTCTTGAAGAGAGGTCCTCTAGAGATTGGATCTTCCATCTATTGATTGGCTTGAGTTGGCCCACCGGCAGCTCCGGCGGGCCAGGCCTCTAAAGCCGAATTGATACAATCCGTTAATACTTTTAACTTAAAAGAATTGTCGAGCAAATGATCGGGACGGAGTGTAATCAGGGCTTCTATCCACTTTGGAAATTCATCTTCCGCAACCAGGTGTTAGGCTTGTTGTTACATAACGATGAACCCAATCCTGAGAATGGGATTCAGGCTGCTGAGTCCTGTAGCAACATGCAAGTCCCCGCTCTTCGCTCTAATGCCCTGGCAAGCTTCGAAATGAATGGTGGACAAGTGATGAATGGCAAAGTCGTCTACATTGAATTAATGAGTCATAAATTATGACTCACTGATTGGCTCTCTGGTGGCTAACTAGTGGAAGAGGGCCTGTAACACGTGCTGTGTCATACCTCATCGAAAGCCTGCAGGCACCTACCGATATTATTACTTAGCTTATCAATAATAGAACTACTATCAACTACTTCCTTAGTGGTGACGGGGCCATCCTTAGACTTTGCAGACCTCCTTAGAAGTCTTCGCGTTATCCTTAGATTTTCCGGCTCGAAGCCGGAGGAATCCGGCGGCGCGAAGGAAGTCGCCGGCTTCCTGATCAATTCAATTCAATTCAATTCAATTCAATTCAAACTTTATTGCCTGGGCATTACAAGCTCGAAGCTTATCGCCCATCACACGACCCGCGCAAGCGGATCCCGATATGGTTAGACCCAACCATAGAGCCTTGAAACAACAGAGGTTAATGAATCTCTCATCATCAGCTCGGAGGCTCTTGAGAGGAACTTCGTCACAACTACGTCGTGCAGCCAGGGAAGGCGAGGAGGGAGGCATGCCACACTGGGCAGCCTATTAGGCATGAGGGAGAAAGAAGGTGAAAAGAGGATTAAGTAGTCCCAGGACCAACAACTGCGATTGCGGAAACCCAGATGATTAGATGGTGAAAATTTGTGTAGAAAGGGAGGGCCCAACCAATACCGAGTCACCAGCAAGGGGGACGTATGGGTATGGCAGGTTCGATCTCTACTTCGTACCGGGAAAACCCCGGCCACCCTCACGCGACGTTGACGCGTAGAGACCTGTGAGGGGCTTCCTGATCTAGACCTCCTTGCGGACCGGTTCGTTCGCCACAAGTTGCGTTGATTATGTGACGCGGAATTTGCAAGAAACTTATTTGCCTAAGTGCAGGAAAAGTGCTTGCTGCTGCTGCTGGTGGTCCCTGGTCCGTCATTTGACATATTGGTTTCTGAACCTGTTGGGAGCCCTGTCAGACATCCCGGGTGATAACCAGCGTTGTCGCAGCCGCTTTGCTTCTCCATGGCACCAGGAAGCCTAGGCTCATCATCGTCTAGTGCGAGGAAGGGCTGCGCGAGTGGGCAGAATGTGGACTCGGTACTTTTTGGAGGTCCTCAGGAAGAGAGGTCACGGCTAGTGGAAATAGTGGGAAAAGATACTGTGCAGGTAGCGGGAATCGAACCGAGGTCTTATGGATAGCGATAGCCGTTCCCTCTTCCGCTTGAACTGCTGCGATGCTGAATGATTTGTCAGGTTCGGAAACCTATTGGGAGCAACGCTGCCGCGACGACCGCTGCTAGTCGGGATGTTGCCGTCGTAGCAGCTAGCGAATTCAACAGGTATCTTGGGTTGCAGCGCGAAAGATGCGGGTTGGGTCGGACCGACAACATATCCAATAATCGGGACTCGTTGATGAGCCGGTGCTGTCCTCAGACTGAGGGAAGGGTCCTCGATGACTGAGAAAGAACGAGAGCTAGCCAGGCGCCGGCAGGCTCGGGAAGAGGTATAAATATCTTGTGACTGTGCGTGCAAGATACCGAATAAGTCAGCTGGAGCCTCTGGTTTCAGTATGGCGAGAGAATGCAGAAGTCTAAAGAGCGCAAGGAGAAGATGGTGAAGATGGAAGAGGAGAGGAAAAGGAATGCTCTGAGGAGTACCAATGAGGTCAAGGAGAAGGCCGAGCGGAACTCAGTAGGGCCTTGTCAGATCGTCAGTACCGCACAGACTGGTTAGGTCCTTCAAAGAGCTAGGGAGAAGCTGGATGAGGATATGGATGATGTTAAGCACATGAACCAGATGATGTTGTACTCGAAGGTTGCTACTATTAGAGATGCCCAGATACAGGAGAAGAGGTGAGGTTGGTGGTGGCGGGGTTGTTGGAGTTACCGCCGGTGGCAGATATATGCACGCTGAGAGGGAGGAGGAAGAGCAGCAGCTCGATGTTATGTCGGAGATAGAGAGGCTCAAAGCTTTGCAAATGTGCTGCATACGTGTCGGGGCTGGGAGTTGAACCTGGATCGTTTGTACGACAGGTATGAGGAGCGTAATAGAAAACGGGCGGTGGATCAGCGTCGTGGAGCTTCCGTTATTGTTGAGCAAATCAAAGATCGGCAACAGACCAAGTTGAGGGAGGTACTCAGTCGTTCAGCAGTAACCGCGATCGACACAGCAACGTTTCAGGAGGAGCAAAGAGATCGGGAGCGTGACTTCATATTGAAGCAAATAGAGGCGCTAAAGGAAGAGGAGGTAACTGGGGGGGGCAGCAGGTAGCGGTTTGGGGACGTATTTTTGCTGACAGATTGCACAACAAGTTGGGAAGAGGGAAGCGGCGGCTAAGTTGATACAGGAGGTTAATGTGGCTAATGCTGCAGCATTAAAAAGTATGTGCTGGAGAAGTGACGTATGCTGGGATTGAACCGGGAGTCTGGGTTCTGTGCAGTTAAAGAAGAGCGGTTGATTGCGGACAAGTTGGAAGATCAGAAGATAGTAGAATATCAAAGGAAAAGAGAGCAGCAGGAGAAGGCCAGAGAGGAAGAGTTGGCGGTAATGGGAGCGTGCTCGACTGTCCGCTTGGGCAGGGGATCGGCCTTTCGTAGAGGAGGCACGGGTTCGAACCTATCACAGCGCCCATTTTTCTTTAGGTCGAGGCAGCAGCCAAGGAGGCGGAGTTCGCACGCCTCCGAGCTCAACAACAACGAGCTCAGGATAAGGCTGCCGACATGGACGCACTTCGGGCCAAGAGAGCCGTCGAGGCTGCCGAGCGACAGGTGGGAGGCTCCTGAGCAACGGTGGGTTTATTCGGGACCTCTGGTAGGCCCGACAGAAAGAGCAGAACGAGGCTCGGAGATTGCAAGCTATTAATGAGGAGTTGGCGGAGGCGAGAAGACTACAAGCTGAGGAGAAGGAGAGGCGTTTGGCTGAGCAAGCGATGTAATGCGACGAGTCGGTGGAGGGGGCGGAGTCTTTGATGATCAGGCTGGAGAGAGAGGAGTTCGAGAGAATAGTACTCGTACAGATGCAGCAGGAAGAGGCGGAGAGAGTTAGAGCCGAGGAAGAGAGACAACAGAGGCTAGGCCATTGTGAAGAGCTGAAGAAACAGATACAGGTGATGATGCCCTCGACTTGCTATCTTGCATTTTCTCAACGGCTACTTGGTTGAAGAGTACTTTGGTTCGCGGTGTCAGGCTCGGGAGGAAGCTAGCTTGCAAGCTCGTCGCGATTTCTTGGAGGAAGGGAATGTTATAAGAGCTCAAATTGCTGCGGAGAGGAGGAAATTAGCGGCTATTAAACAGAGGAAGATTGACAAGCTCAAGGCTGCAGGAGTACCGGAGAAGTAGCTCGGGATGATGATGGAAATAGTTCACTGCTGGACTGGCTCCAATGTCACTACTTTCGCTGCTACACGAAGAAGGGGAGGAGTGGTATGGTGATGGGAGGATTTCATAACTCGCTTCAGGTACTGGTCAGAGCTGAGCAAGATGAAGTTGTCGGTGTAATGCATGCCACCATAATGCTGTCGATCACCTCGTTCTCCGCCTGTTGTGTTCCAGTGAAGAAATGGACCTCCCGGGGATCGAACCAGGGTGCATATCCTTCGACTAGCGCTGGCGACTACAGGCAACTTTATAATCTCATGAATGGCTCTTCGGCGTTCATAGTAGTGCTGGCGTCAGTTTTCGGCTTGGCCATCGCGGCTACGCTTGTCGTATTATTGCTGTCCCGTAGAGCCGGCTGGCGGGTATTGTGGGCTTCCATCTGTCCCTGCTTCAAAGCTGCCAGCACCACCACCGAGATACCCATACAGGTTAGCTCGATGCCTTGCTGCTGCTGCTGCTCCTGCCATAGGGTTCATCTCAGGAGTGCTATGATTCTCCCCGGAGAGGGGTTGCGCGATGGGCTCCTCCTCGACGTCGAAGTGTGGACCTCGGCGACCTAGAGATCGGCAAGCGATACTCGTATGAGCTTAATCGTGCAGGGAGCTTCAAGAGGGAAGTCATACCACAGTCCTACGGGAAATTCACCAGGAGAGGCTCATTGGGGCCCGTCGAGGTCAGCAAGCGCCCCACACTCCCCAGGGTACGTGGCCAGGCGGAGTCGTGATGCCCGGGTGGTTGTGGATCTCCCTTTTAGGTTGCTAATTCTGCACGCAGCTCGGCTGCTGCTGAGGACGACGATGCTAAAAGTGACGTTACTGAAGTGTATCTGGACCCCACTGCAAAGCGAAGTGGGACTTTGTCATTGGCCTGAGCCGTGATAGTATTCTCACCAATTCCCATTCGGGCATCACCTTGTTCCGCGAAGGCATTATAAATCTTCATTTGCTGGATCATTTCCTCTTTTCCCCCATGATAACGTTCTTCAACAGAATAAGAGTTGTGTTGAGTGGCGACGACGGTACTCCCGTACATCAAAACAACAACAACAACCGATACTATCACGCACGGGTATACTGTGGCGACTGCGTAGAATGATCAGTACTCTTCGAGTCCTCCATGAGTTGTGGTGAGTCTAAGATATCTGCCGTACCGTCATCGTGAACTTGCCCGGGGCTCTCGACACGTATGTCTTCAGTGTAGTATTCACAACTCGTCTTGGGTTTTCGATGTTGCTAAAGGCGCACGGTCGCGCCCTGAGGGCGCCGCCCTCCCTTCCGGTCTCCGAAAGTACCGTAGGATTCTTCCTAATCTCTTTCCTGTGGATGCTGTGGACGGTGAGGGCAATGCTCAATTGAGCGTCCGTGCTGATTCCGAACGGCAGGGTTACTTGCGGCTCGTTAAGGAGGGACGCTGGACCCGCCAGAAAAGGGGACATGGTATGCCTCTTGTCACCCACCCTGCACGCGAGTACAAGGCTCCGAACAGAGGACGAGTGCGACATGTCTTATAGCCACCATTAACGGCAACCAACACTACCACCCCGAAGGATACTGAGGCTCCCAGAAGTGAAGCGAAGGCGGAAGTGGCCGATGGAAGAGTCAGTCAAGCGTTGCCTCGCTCGTGACGTGACTTTCTGCATGACGCGTGCAAGCTGAAGTCTGAAGCTTTGGAGATTCCGATAAATATGATCTCCCTTTCCACTCATCTGTTTCATGCAGCTGTTGCATATGATCAGACTCAGTCAATTGGTATTCACCTTGGACCGGTTGGGTAGCCATCCCGGCTGTGACCATCGTCTGTTCAAGGACGGTATCAGAGACCCGTGAGCCTTGCACTCAGCGGCAGTGGTGTGCGAGGAGTCTGGGGACGCTGCTACCGGGGCCTGATCGTGGATCGTATCGTTGAGGAGCTCAGTATTACATTGATCAAATATGGCGGTCCGTGCCCTTCTGTGGTTCCTCTTCGGGACCTCGGCCTTTGGCGTGAGAGAACTCAGAAGAATCTTCGATGATTTGAAGGCTCAGAAAGGCAGGAGCCCCGCCGAGGATCGGCCTTCGTCCCATCCGTCGTGCGTCGTCAGGACTGGTTTACACTCCCGAGGAGGAGGCACAACACTTCGATCGTTTCGAAGAGGACTTGAGGTCACAGCTCGAGTCCATCTCGACGGAAGCAGCAGCAAAGCTGTACGATGAGACCAGACCCGCTATCATGAAGAGCTTCGTTGATGAGATAAATTCCATGCAAACGACATGGACAGCTTCAGCTGAGCAGGGAAGATTCAGGAGTAGGTCACGAAGGGGAAGAGGCTAAGCCTCAATTTCATTCCTTGTAGCCATGGCCTTCCGCGATATAAAGCGCTTATGCGGGTCGTTCTTGAACCGGACGGAGAACCTCAAGGAGAAGGTCTATCCTCCAGAAGAGCTACGCAGCCTACCCGCCAGCTTCGACGCCCGGGATGGATTTAAGGACTGTGCAGACGTTATTGGTCACGTCAGGTGAGGCCGATCGTTGTTGCCTTACTCATAGTGAAGTTGTTTGTCCCCTCAGGGATCAATCAGACTGCGGCAGCTGTTGGGCCTTCGCCACTACCGAAGCCTATAATGATCGCTTGTGCATCAAAACAGGAGGGAAATTCACTAAACTGTTGTCTCCTGGGCACATGGCCTCATGTTGCAGCATCTTCCATGGCTGCCTGTAAGGTATGCGGCTGATCCCCTCCTGCACGGTTCTGTATTAGTTCCTTCGGCTGTTCCGGCGGCTTCCCTGTAAGCGCCTGGCATTGGCTTCATACTCACGGAATTGTGACTGGTGAGTTGGCCCCTTCGAAATGACCCCACCGTTCGGACTGTAAGGTGGAGACTTCGCCCCTCCGGCTAAGATGATCAAATCAGACGGCTGCTGGCCGTATGAGTTCCCCGGATGCGTCAGCAAGAAGGGAGGATCCAAAGCTCCCATCTGTCCAAAGGCAAGCTGAGGAGGCCGAAGCTGATTCGCTATGGGTGGCATCTCAGGCTGGCTATCAAAGTCCATACTGCAGCACTTCCTGCAGGAACAGCAAGTATTCGACGACCTTCGATAAGTGAGCACTTGTAGGCGATCTCGAAGAATCCCGACCTTTCAGAGACCGCCATTACGTCGAGGAACGGTATCCTCACTGGTTCCTTAAGACCAGCAGCGTAAAAAAGGAGATAATGACCAATGGACCGGTAGAGGATTCCTCGCCCAAGCAGCTTCAGAACACTTGTGTAACCTTTGCTTGCTGAATCAGGTCTCGGCCGCATACATTGTTTATGAAGACTTTATGTCTTACAAATCCGGTGTCTATAAGCATACCAAAGGCTCCATAGTTGGGCTTCATGCAGTGAAGATAATCGGTTGGGGCGAAGAGAACGGCGAGGAGTACTGGCTCGTGGTGAACTCCTGGAATGAGGACTGGGGTGACCATGGCCTGTTCAAGATAGCCCTCGGCCAGTGCGGTATAGATTATCTTATACTTGGAAGCACTCCTCGGGTGTAGTGGCTTCATGCCCAACACTCCAATTTCTAGTCTCCAGTTCTTTATATAAACTCATTTAGAATAACCAGGTATTTTCCGGTGATCTCGGACGACCTGAGTCGGGTCTTGAATATCCGCGAGCCGACAAGCCGTTTTCGATCGAGCCTAACTCGATCCTCATGTCAGTTGTGTACTGTTTGTGAGTAGCCGGCAAGAGTCATATAAAATGTTGCGTCAAAGAAGTGGCCTAACAGAATCGAAGCGGCTCGTAGAAAGCTAGCGATTATCTGGGGCGATAACGGACCGTTGCTTACGATGGACATTCGGCGGCCCAGAAAGGGATGGGCCAGCGAGGCGTTACGAAAGTGTATCGAGAGTTTTAGCCTCGATGACCTCAGTATAACATGGACTAGCAATTAGACCCAGATCAGCGAACAACTTGAGGGCGGTGGGCAAGCCTCACGATAAAGTGAAGTTGTCAATTATCATGAGGTGCCCACCCGAGTCGCTCACAAGCTGCCAGTCCGTGCGGTCTCTGACTGTGCCGGCTGCTGCTATGCCGACCACGGCGGCGTAGTCGCAGATCGCATGATCACGCAGAATCATATCAATATCCTGTAACCACGATGATCTGCGGTTTAGTAGCACTGTTCCCTGATGTGGACCGAAGGGCTACGAGTTGGGTAGCCCACCGAACTCTCTAGAAAGGTTATAATGTTAAGGTGGCGGATCAGAGCGATCACTCTGCACGAGGTAAGATAACAACCGGGTCCGGCCGGCCGACGCAATAATCAGGTATGGGATTTGTTGAGCCTAGCGGGGCTGGGGTAGGTGCATAGGGGCCCTTAATAATCAGAAGGATATTGACCGCCGCGCTCAATATCTAATCTATCATTCGCGTGTTTGCTCTGGAGTTTTGCTATTGGGAGCCTCGTACGATTTTCCCCGGGAACTCGACACTTTTCTCATAGCACTCTTTGAAATATTGAATACGAGAAAAATAGTGCTCATCGGCCCCCCGAGCTCAGGCAGAAGCTGCAGTCAGAGGTTCGTACGTGTACGACCGTCGTAAAACGAATGATGTTACAGTAACAGCAACGGCGGCGTACATCCACAGAAGGGATTCATCCATCGGGGCACGCATCGGGGGTTTGTCGATCGGATAATACATCTGGGAACCGCATATTGTCGCAACTGAGCCATTATATGCAACAAAGAGCAAAGCAAGAAAGATACCGGAACACCATTTCTTGACCTTCTCAGAGACCCAACTAGTGGCTAGTTTATGAGCTATAAGTAACATCAATGGAGCACGAAAGCACATCATCAACGGAGTAATGATCCCGCTACGTATTTCCCATAACAGTGTCTCTACAGTGCTCGGTGGAACCGTCACTTTAGTACCTGGAGCATGGATCGGGATTAAGGGCACAGAGTCGTTGTCAATTAAACGAGGGATTGAGCATGCGACGGGGTACGCGATGCGTGAGACAACAAGGGGGATGTAGGACACACAGAGGATTCGCAGCGCAGCGCGGGAGAACAGCCAACTCGGGTGATGCTTCTCTTCGTCTTCACCCAACCAAAGACCCCTCACGACTGCTGCAAACTCTGCCTCCTGAACCATACATATCAGTTATTAGCTGCTTGAGGTAGGAGTAGTCGGCCAATGATGAACATTTAGCTTTGTCTATGTTGAAACGCTTCACTTCGGAACAGAACTTCTGCCACTCTTCACCGCAGTCGAAGGCTCCCTGGTCTATGAGAAGACTTGTGGCCAATCCCAAGAGTTGTAAGGTGTACCAAGTGAAAATGGGGACCATTCCGTCGTCCCGAGGTTCTGCGACGCACAAGATAAAGCTACCGAAAAATTGCAAGAGCATTAGCGATACGCAGAGCTTGAGGTGGTCCAGATTGACCAAGATCACATCATCTTCATCATGTGTCTGCAGGAAGACGGCCAACTCGTAGACGCACCACAGGCGGTCAAGGTAATCAGGCGACCAGAGTATGAGCAGCTTGTCTGATGCATGCAGGTAGTCGGCCAGCTTCGATATACCATAGGACTTGGCAGTGGGGTCCTTCTGTGGTATACAGCATTTATCAAGAAATACCATGGTGTTGCGATGTTTGAATAACGGGATAATGAATAGGGCAACCAGAAATGATACAAAGCCAAAGGCTAGTACACTTAGTTCGAATAGCTTTAGTCCTCGAACAGGAGGGTAGAAGGCGTAAGCTCCCATGAGGGACGCCAATAACGTGATCTTTTCGGTAGAGGTAGAACTACAGCAGATGAGAAGAGCCATCTGCTTCCAAAGGCCGTCAGCAGACCACGAATGGCTTAAGAAAAACTGGACAGAGGTGACCGGCACCGAGGCGAGAAATGCATCTTCATGGCTCTCGGAGTTACGGAGGAAGGATCGATCCCACATGATGGTAGATAACCGGCAGCCTCGGAGACGCGTATCTCCACAAACCCTCTGGGAGCCCAAAGATGGCCCAGTGTGATCCGTCATGAGGGGGAGGGGTGTGGGCATTGGTACTAGGGTACTGAGGTCTAGAAGAAGCTACTCCTTATACTCTAGCGTGACGTACAACTAAAAGAATCAGACCCACCCCTGGCTACATGGATTCAACTCCATTACATGGAGGCAACTCCAGCCTCTACAGCACTGACCTGCCAGAAGGCTTGGTCTTCCA
Source organism: Perkinsus olseni (assembly GCA_013115135.1). Classification (NCBI taxonomy): domain Eukaryota; phylum Perkinsozoa; order Perkinsida; family Perkinsidae; genus Perkinsus; species Perkinsus olseni. The sequence goes on from JABANP010000474.1 coordinate 14,665, forward strand.
TCTCTTAGCGCGCATTCGAAGCTTCCTTCCTCGCCAATCGCTCAATTCCGTCGCCCGCACAGCTGCACACACCCGCTTAGAATCGAATGACAGCAGAATGACACACACAGCGAGACAGCAACACTCAGTTGCTCTCTACCTCATTGACCAGCCTATAGCACATCCTCGGCGCCGCGATGCCTTCTAAGGAAGCGGTCTCCCGCAAGTTGCTGAGAACAAACTGGCCCGTTTATCGTATAGCTTGCAGGTGTCACGAAATACTTGTCCCCTGCACGGTGACGTATGTCATCCTGGGCTAACGCCGTAATCTAGACTGCGGCGAATGTGCTCTTCGCGACGGGGCTCAGTGTCTTGTTACAGCCACGGGCAGCACGTTCTTTACTCTTCCCCTTCCGCTTGTGGCGAAGTGAACGACGCGAGCACCTGGGCTATTCAGACTTCGAAGCGTAACGTTGCCTCTGTACGCTCCCGTCCATTCGTACCGTGCAACATATGGACGACTCATATCATACCTTGATCTCCTTCTTGACGTCCATCTTGTCGGAAAATTTTCTCAATGACCAAAGTTTGTTTTTGTTTCAAGTAGACAACCTGCGTCCCTTTTCGTGGCATTTCTTTTCGTGGTGTATGAAGATGTTGAGCGATGAGAATTGAACCTTAGTTTTGTCCCCGATAGTTGCACTATTGTGTCGTCCGCACGCATAGCAAAGGCTTCGTGCTGCCTCCCACCACTGCTGTGTTAAACGGGCACGGAACACTTTTTCGGAAGATTTTCCCAGTCAAAGCCTGGGTTCCGAGTGATCACCCCTTACAGAGCCCCTCTATCTTCTGAACTTCACAACACAGACCGCATTCCTCTACGTTCGCTCAAGGAAACGCTCCGAAAACTCAGGGATCATCCGCTGTAGACACTCAGAGTTCATGTAAACACTCACAAATTGGAGGAAACTCACAGGTGCCGTTTGCACTAGTATAAAGGGTGATTCAAACCTTCGTGAAGAACTTGAAGGTCTTGTAATCCCTTGACGCTGAATATTTTCAAGACACAATTTGAAGAGGTTACGACCAATATCACAAGGAACCAAGGTGTCAAAAATGGCGCTTTGCATCGGCGGCTGCAATTGGCGAGAGCTGTAAATTCACCACACGTGGGGACACCCTGCGCAACACTAGTATGCGGTAGCCGAACAGGCATCCTTGGAGACACGTATCACCGCATATCCGTCGCGAGAAGCTGGGGGGGGGTTGGCATTGCAATCAAATGCCGGGGCCGACAGGGAACTACTCGGCCAGTCGCTGCTTTAAAAGTTCCGAAGCTTGTGAGGGCACTATGCCAAACAGGGTGCAAGCATCCGTTGAGTTAAGCCGAAAGATACCTTTCCCAAGAACTCGACATCCTCGGGATGAAATCAGTACGAGAGTCTAATATGAACTTGCTGTTTGGAGGATGACTACGATGAATCTCTTAGGAGCTCATATGCATATGATCGTCGTAAAATTAAAGATACCGTAGTTACAACGACGATTCCGCAAACGAAAAGAGACGCTTCATTCGTCAGCCCGCTTATCGCAGGCCAGTAAAGTGGATGATTAAAGATCCTCAAGCCGCAAATCATCTGTGTTAAACAATTATACACACCGAAACACGTGGCGAAAGCGATACCACGGCACCATTTGTCCACTTTCTCTGATATCCAACCAGTAGTCGCCAGTTTATGCCCTACAAGTAGCATTAATGGAGCGCGGAAGCACAACATCAAGACCGGTATGATCGATAGACGTGACATCCACAGCATTGTATGTATTTTACCCGGTAAGGGCTCATAAGGTACGCCGGGAGGATAGATCGGCACAGAAGGCTCAATGCCCCCTCTAATCCCGCAGATAATATATTGCACGGCGAAACAAACAATAACAGGTGCGTAAGGCGCAGAAATGATTCGCAGCGACGCACCAGCAAACAGCCACTCTGGGAGGTGTTTTCCTTCGCCTTCGCCTAACCACAGTCTTTTGACGACTGCTGCAAACTCTGCCTCAGAACCATAAAAATCAGTTATGAGCTGCTTGAGATCGGAATAATCCGCCAATGATGAGCACTTGGCTTTGTGAACGCTGAAACACTTCACTCTAGAACAGAACTTCTGCCACTCTTCACCGCAAACAAAGGCGCCACGACCTATCAGAAAGCTCGATGCCAAGCTCAAAGCGAATCCAATATGCTCGCTGTAGCCGCAAAATTCTGTAACCCCCGAAATAAGGATACTGAAGAACTGCAGGAGCATTAGCGATACGCAGAGCTTGAGGTGGTCCAGATTCACCAAGATCACATCATCTTCATCATGTGTCTGCAGGAAGACGGCCAACTCGTAGACGCACCACAGGCGGTCGAGGTAATCAGGCGACCAGAGTATGAGCAGCTTGTCTGATGCACGCAGATAGTCGGCCAGCTTCGATATACCATAGGACTTGGCAATGGGGTCCTTCTGTGGTATACAGCATTTATCAAGAAATACCATGGTGTTGCGATGTTTGAATAACGGGATAATGGATAGGGCAACCAGAAATGATACAAAGCCGGAGACCGAAATGATTACTTTTGTGGTTGTGAAAGCAGAGCTGGGAGCATGTAAGAAAGAGGCTCCCACGACAGATGAGATTAACGATATCTTGAAAGCGGAAGTCGAACTACAGCAGAAAAAAAGGGCCATCTGTTTCCGAAGGCCGTCAGCAGACCATGAATGGCTCAAGAAATAATGGACAGAGGTGACCGGCACCGAGGCGAGAAATGCATCTTCATGGCTCTCGGAGTCACGGAGGAAGGATCGATCCAACATGATGGTGGATAGGGGGCAGCCTCGGAGACGCGTATCACCACGAACCCTCTGGGAGCCCAAAGACGGTCTAGAGCGATCCGCCGCGAGCGGTATGCGTGTTGTCCGTTAGTGCGTGTTAGTTGGAAACCGATTCCTGGAGGACACTGCTCGATTCAACCTACAAAACCATCGCCGATCGTAGCCCACAATTCGTATCTATTGCCATACAAAAGCTGCCACCGAGAGTCAATTGCTGGTCCCCATATTTCGAGCATGTGGGTACGTGATGTAGCACGGGAGAGACCCGATACCCTCAACTCGCGGTTTCCGCGCAATGCAACCACGCGGATAACTACTCTGCATCACTTGGTTGCTAAGCTGGCTCGACCAGCTTCCCATAGCGCTTGGAAAACTAGCGTAGATCATGAACGCCGGGGTTCGGCCGAGGCGTCACGACTTGAGGATCTCGTGACGTGACGAAATAGCCAACGCGGCGACGCCAAACTCCCCCCGGAACGAAGCGTAGCGTTGCAAGTGAGGGATTCAGCAAAAGGTAGAAAAGACACCGTTTTACTTCTAATAGCCCGGTGAGAAAGCCCCACTGGCTGACTGGTCGTACGCGAACGATGTATTCGCTAAGATTTGCGTACGGTTAGCTGCGGAACGCGCGAACAGACGTGTTGGGGGGGGGGGGCGGGATCCACTGTGGCTAGATTTGAACTCGTCAGTTCCTATACGCATGATCATTATCAGTAGAGAGCTGCTGATTCCGCTATGAGTGCCCGGTAGGAGCATCATTCCAGTAGATCTCTCCTAACTGCTGAGCTACTCGATCGTCGTCGCGCTAAGCTAGCAGTGAGCACGCGAAGGCATTGCCCATCACACGCTAATCACAAATCGTGTATCCGCACACAGCTAGTCCTATTCGAGAGTGTTCTAGGCCCCCATGCGGTGGAAAAGGAGCAGAAGGATACCACGCCAAACCAAGTCGTCGCTTTAGGATAACGCGGTGTACGGTCCTTCCCTGGCTGGCAGGAAGGAACGACCGCTCAGTATTCGGGCTCCATGGTTGTTTCCCGTGACGCCGACTGCGCCATGCGCATAGCGGTGGCGGCGATGATCGTCATGGTCCACTAAACAAGCTCCGGGATGGAAAAATATCGCTCATTGGATTCTCACGGCGAATTCAGCCGATTCTCCGGTGATCTAAGACTTCGTAGCCTTAGCCTCACTTCCGTGTGGGACTACAGCGGTTCTCTAAGGACTACGGTCGCGTTGAAGTCTGGTGCTCACAACTCTCTGGACAAGCGAATCCTTCGAATTTCTGGTCGAAGTTCTTTGCTTCGTCCAAATCAAGAGAAGCACCCCTACAGTGGTATTTTCGCAAAGGGATCAGCAACTAGCATGATCGCCGTCTTTACTGAAACCCAAACCCGAACCAATGCAGCACTACCGGCCGTTGCACTGGATAGGGTGCACCAGGCCAGAGGATCGTCATGTGCCACCATTCATCGCATAACTCCCGACAGGCTGGCTATGGCCGGGCGCGAACTTCTCAAAAAAGGAAGAAGTGAAGAGATTTCTTAGTGAGAACCGCGGTGAATTCGGTGGGTTATACAAGGAAAGTCTACTGCCTTCTGGTAAAGCGGCTCCGCATCTTAGCCCATGGGAGCTCACTAACCCGAGCCTAGGATCACCCACTCCAATCTATCGGTTCGAGTATAGTTCCATCCGCATCGATAGCGTGCGAGACGCCGCCGAGAATACTCATGCTTTCGTTCCCACAGTGAGTGCGAGAACTCGGTGGTGTCTCAGGGACGGGCAGCCCTCTGAGGTAGCGGGCTGCAACTCCGCAGCCCAGGCCGCGGGAAAGGCAACCGCACTGTCTTCCGATGATATATTGCCCAATGGTAAGCCAGTGGATTCTTGGGAATCCTTGATTCTTCGTAAGCTTCCACATTCAAGTAGCAGCCGAGGGCAATTGATAGAGCCACCGCGGCTGATCACGGGTGCTGTTCCTCGGTAAGGGATTGCCGATAGCGGCTCTTTATCGGTGAACACGAAGGAGGGCAGGGGTTCGGAAACATCATCAGAAACAAGTCATGTGCCGATAAGGCAAACGACACGGAAGTGCCCCAGTAGGACGTCACGATGGACAGTATCGATATTCAAAGTACTGAGAGTGAGCTGAGGTAGCTCAGGCATCAACCGAGTCAGCGTGCAACGCAGCTGAGGAGACCATCCATCTCAGCACAGAGGAGGGAACTCATCGAAGTCACCTCATTTTCCGAGCGCTCTGGTCTTGCAGAGTTAATGAAAGCTAGCTTACGTGGGTGTTTGACGCCATCCGAGCGAACTTCAGGTGGCTCTGTGCCGTGGATGAAAATCTGATTCCCAACAGAGGACCATGTGACCAACAGCCGGTAGCATTCACCTCGCAAAGCGATAAGATGCAGGTGATTGCCTGTAGCTCTTGGAGACGCAGACTTTCCAATCCGCCATGTACCTGGTAGTGCCTTTGATAGAGGGTTGTATACAACGCGACTACCCCAGAGCTGATCCACAGCATCAAAGCCGTTATGAGGTCGTTAGAGACGTGATGAGTCACAAGCCTCTGATTGGACGACCAGCTAGGCGGCGGGAAGTCAACTCCACTCTGAGCAGCACGATGATAGTCTAACCATCACCAGACGACGCACCCTCTCTGCAGCAGCCTGTGTCTCGGCTAGGAACCCTGGTGGCACCCATTCCTCGATGGCGCTTGGCGGTCGTGGCCGGGTGGCTATGACAGTCTGAGATCTGCTCGACATCCGCCTCTCTCCGGGGCTGCCTACCTGCAAGTCTGGATCCGTCCTGGTAATGAAACGAGGTGGGTCGTAAACCTCGAGGAGGTCGTCCTTGGATGGCAGCGGCGTCGGTTGATTTTGAACATCATAGACAGCTAAGGATTGCGCAATGTGTTCTACCGGCCGTATATTTAGGTATGTTCCTACTTGGGACGTATCGTCCTCCCTCAGCCTCTCTCAGGTCCCGGAGGACATCCAGTTGCCCCATCGAACGAGCCATCACGACCTGCCCGACAGCCACCACCCGCAGGGCTCGACGGATAGCCGAGTCCACCGCGTTGTCACAGGTGCTCGAGACGGCATTTGGATGGCAGCGGCACCGCCCTCTGCCCTCATCATCATCATCATCATCATCATCATCGAATGGTTCAGCACCTACCGACTCCCTGAAGAAGAGAGGAGTTGAAGGTCTCGGTAGCCCCGCATGACGATACCGGGTCTGATAGTTCCCCTGCTGCCAGCGCTGGTCCTGTTGATGCCAGACCAACTTTGGGACCATTGGGGCTCGGACCATCTTACCTTTCCGAGCAGCGCCAACCTGTAACGAATGCCATTCACTATATACCCCCCCAAGATCTGCTATTGCCTTGTAACTCGAGTAAAATTTTTCACCTACCCTAACCGCGCGGGGGTCATAGTCGTACTCGGTAACTCTATCAGCCGACTTCGTGCAGGAGCAGTGTCCCGTACCTGACAGGGGCCGTGCCAGAGCAGAGTCACTTCAACTCACATGAGGCAGTGGCGGTCATGTGCTGCATCGCCAGGACCAGGACGACAGCACTGAGCTGAGGCATATTCATTTCACATAAACGTTCCATAGTGAGCTCTCTTTCACAGAAGGACCTGATGACATCTGACACCAGTCCTGCACTACCAATGACCTACCTCAAAGCCAATCCACATTCATTGTGGGTCGAGAAGTTACCAAGGGAGGCGACTATCTGGGCGACATCATCAGCACTGGAGACGGACGAGGTTAGAGCCTGATGCGGGTTGTGATACGAAACCAAGGCGGCAGCAGCAGCCGACCACCTTGAAGGTCAATCTGTGTGCCATGGCAGGGTCTATCTCATTATAGTTCTCTGCAACACTGTGGAAGGAGCGGATTGTCGAGCGCGTGTCATCGTCATCACTATCGATAGCATCGGTTGAGGTATCGTCATCACCAGGACCTTGTTCCCCAGAAGATAGCCTGATTAACGACCATCAGGCATCATCCTGTCGACCGCAACAACATCGAGGCACCTCATGGTGAGTATACGATTCAGCGCCATGTTCCCGAATTCAGCATTAGCTGCGACTTGTAGCACGCGTGCGCACTCAGAATCTGATACAGCAGTTATCCGAGGTCTCGTAGATCCAGCGTCGGCGCGGTACCATCTATGGCTGTGTGACCATGATTATCGAGCAACAGAGCGTAGCCAAGTTGAAGGACTTTCTCGTGGATGGGAGCCGGCCAGGTACCACTGAACGTCTCGAGTATGTCAACAACCTGAACAGCAAGAGATGTAGCTCGCTGGCCGGATCAGGCTTGAGTCCGTCCACCCTCGATCAATTCCACCGCAATACTTCGAACCGTTCTCGCGACTCAGTATGAGTGTGACTCAAGTTGGGTCGGAGATGTTACGGAGATATTGAAAAGGAAGCGTCCCAACAGGGCTAGCGCCTCTACAGCCCTAGGGTGGTCTCGGATGGGCTGCTGAGCCCTAAAAATGGAATGAACGGAATGAACAGGCTCAGCAGAACGATCAGCTTCCGAAGATCGTTTCTAAGGTCCGCCAATGAGGCTTCAGTAAAGTTCCATTCCCGCGAGGTGAGACATTCGCCGATCAGCCTACTAGCTGATCGGCCATTGATGGTAACCGTTAGCAGACGGTTGGATACCCCCATCTCACCATCGACTTGGATACTCTCCCATCGCACATACGCTGGTAGAGTCGGTCTCCGAGTCGTTGTAGAGTCTTCTGGAGGCCTTGCCCTTCAACAGCCCCGGCAATAGCGGCAACTTGTACGAGCATTCGGGCCACACCACAAAGCTCAGAAGTCGACATCAGGACCAATCCTTGAGTTCTGTTGGGGTCCTGCATTTGATATCGTCGCCATGCTGCTCCGTACAACCCAGAGGCAGCCGAAGGGAACCCCTCCACGTGGAGGGCTATCAGCCTCAGAGAGTCTCCCTTGACGTCCTCAAGCCTAATCTGCCCAACGACGCGCCCCAGCTCCTCAGCGTAGCCGTAACATGATAGATACTGAATGAGGTTCCTGTGCTGGTCTGGCGTCAAGCCAGCAGTCTCTCGGGCAACGGTCGAAGCTAGACGGTCGTCACAGAGCGCGATAGTGGCGCTGCCAGACTCCATCATATCCTTGACGATTGTCAGCCTCTCTGATGGTGTCAGCGTCTTCTCCTCGACAAGCCGTCGACCGATGTGCCTCCACACCCAGTCTGGTGCCTGGTAGACATCCCGACGGTTATAAAGAGTATTGGCTAGGCGTAAAGTGTGGGGCCACAGGCCACCCTCAATGTACTGTTGGAGGAGGCTATCCCACTCCGTTACAGGGTGGCTACGTAGGGCGCGGTGTATCGGGGCTGACAAGGTGAACCATCGCCGATGATTCCAGCAAGAGTAGCGACCAAACATGGTAAATGGTCTAATAAAACATCTGTAAGAGGACCCTTCCTCAGCATCCATATACACCTGAGTAATTCCGATTCGAGCATAATGGGAGGCCCCTGGGTCATGCCACCGCAGCGCTCCAATGTGCAACTGAGCAGCAGCAGCAGCCCCTCTACTAACAAACACAACACGTAACCGTTATGGACCTCATCATCATCATCGACGCATCGAACGACGCTTGCGCAGTCTGTTGTCACCTGAGCAAGCAAGGTTCCAATCATCATCACAAGCGCGTATGGGCGTTGCCTGATCTTTGAGGAGGCTGAGTAGGGGCCCCGGCGTGATTCCCCTCATGAGCTGCCGACTGATGCTGTTCTTGCGGACGCCGCATTGTGGCCGGTGGAGGGGCCGTGGGAATCCGCGTCGATACAGAAACTTTGACTCCGCCGCCAGGCTGTGGGGTGGCGGTTCGAACTCTGAATAGAAGACAGTCGGATGGCCCCCTCGTGGTGATGAGGTTGTACACTGTAAAGTTGTCGCAATACTGGCACTTGAGGATCTCCTCAACGGCCGTCGAGGAGTGATTCTCGTCCAGGGAGGGCTCATGCGCCGCTGCAACGTGCGACCTGGCACTTCGTCATTCAACTTGGAGGAAGGATATCCTGTCTACCCTTGGCGGTTATCAAAAAAGTTGAAAACCGTCTCTCCTTGAGGGGTGTGCTGCTCCTTCTGAGTGAGGTAAGGCCTCCATGCGAGGTGATTCGACGTGATGTCAGTACAACAATCAGGTAGAGAGTTTATCACCAAACCTGACCATGGGATGCTAGTCATCGAAGGGGTCCAGGATAAGTCACAGTAGAAGGCTCTCTTGCCGAAGATGTAATAAATCAATGGTATTATTGGGAAAGTGAAGCTCCTAACGAGTCCATAGTAGCTGCGTCCGACCCGCTACGGCCAAATGTGACCCATTCGACCACTCGGTTACCTTCCGGCTGCTTCTCCTCGATTTCCTTCTTTTTCCGTCGTATTGCTGGTGGAGCGTCGGGGTCACCTTTCCGCTTCCTCTCGGCTTCGGCAAAATACTGAGTTATCCCAAATGATACGACTGAACGGATGAGGGATCGACCGAGTAGCGAAGAGGACAGCCTACCGGCGAGTATGTTGGCGAGGATGAGCCAATCATCAGAACGGCGGAGGTAGGGCGATAGGACGCAGCGGGGAGGCGGACTGTCACCACCACCATCACCTGGAAAGACCAGCAACACTCATCGCTACCACAACCGCCGCCTACCTGTCGATGCTGCAGCCACACAGCACGGTGTTATCACTAACAGCAGCTGCAGAAGGTGTGCACTATGGAGTGGACGGCAGTTAGTTGAGGAGAACATTAGTAGGCCCTAGGACGGCCATAGAAGTACTGACGAACTACGGTAGTTCGGGCATCCCAGCTAGGTCACACACCCTTCAACGGTTGTTGTTTTTCGGAAGCAGGTTGAGAAGAGTGATGTCCATGACGTACCCTACTCGCCACTCGAGAACACAACAGGCATTATGGATTGGACTTGCAGTTAGCATGAAAAGGCTGCTGCCATCAGACCAGCAGTAGACGCTTCGCTAAATCATTATTATCAACCCGTTGCTTCAATGCGTATTCGACATCAGCCCTGTCAATATACCCACTCAGCGACACTATCTGACAAAGAACTAAGATGCAACCGAGTAGGGCGAAAGATGGTAGGCAGCAGTAGACGGACTGTGAGGGCTCCTGGCTCATCCTCAGCACACTGCCGCAAGCGCTCATCACGACGACGCTTCTCTGTCACCGATCCAACTGCCGTACCTGCCATGAGAAGCACAAGCAGCAGGGGAGATAACGGGAAACTCACGAGTTCTTTGCTTGTCGGCAGTTGAAAGTAAATCCTTATTCTTCCTTTTCTGAGTAACCATCTGGAGGTCATCTTCCACCCCATCTCCCGCGTCCTGAGGCAACGGCTTCGAGACGAAAGAGGAAGGCTAGACGGACACTCAACCACCTTATCATCCTCAAGACGGTCCCTCAAGTATAGGGAATTCTTCATCACAGTAAAGAGAGTGATGATGCCCCAGTTCTCGAGCTTCACGGCAAGCAGCTCGAAGTCACGAAAAGGCATCACGTATCCTCCAGGGTACTCATTGTAGCCCTCCGGCGGATGATGATAAGAGAGAGCGTTCATCTTCTCGTATACCGCATGCAGGGTGATGGACTGAGGAAAGAACCTCGAGATGGACACCCCCATCCTCCGTACCTGGGGGTTCTTCTGAGCCCGCAAGAGCATGATGAATGCCAGCATAAATCGGAAGTGGAAGGTGTGCAAAGACGCCACTTTGTCGACCAGAACGCTCGAGAATGTGTCGCTCTGGGCGGCATTTATCTCAGCTGGGGTAACCTGAGAGCATCCTAAAACGCATGAGTCAACCTAAGATACTCCTGTCACCTTGCATCCCCTCTTTCGCAACTCAATCGCTCGCCGGCATATGTGAAGTGCCTTACGGATATCCCCAGACACCGATGCCACTCGCATGGCGCACAGCTTTATAGCGTTGCTGAGGCGCCGCCCTCCTTGCGTCCACGGAAGGAATCCTACCTCTCAAAGACAGCCTCCCCTCCACACTCTTCCATACGACGACGGATAATCTCAGCGATCTGGTCACTCGAGTAGGGGCTGAAGTTCAGCCGACCGAACCCAAGCTAACAAGGAGAAGCATGTCTCGCGAGAGAGGTAGTAATCTTGCCTTCTGCATACCCTAGATGCCACCCGAGGAATCATCCGCTCCGGCAAGTCCATGGTGTTGGCGATTGCCACAACCGCAAGCTTCGATGTGGGGAGAGTCGGCCAATCGAAAAGGCAGTAGAGGACCTTCTGCTGCTTCGTCACCAGATAGTCCAACTCATCAATAACCACAACACTGAGCAGAAAAATGCAACCCGTGGGATTCGAACCCGGCTCGAAGTACGACTCACAGAACTGGTTCCTCAGGATTGCCTTTCCGCATGTAAGCGTCCAGCTTGTCGTAGGCCACCGCCGCCGAGACCTTAGCAGGCCCGATCTCCAGGGCCGTATAGAGCTCCCTTAGGCGGGACACCCCTGCATCACATCACCTTCCACCCGCTTACTTGAAAACGCCTTGTGGAGTAGCCAGGCGGAAGGCGTTGACGTATGCGAACTTGAATGCGGGCACTTGTCGTTTATCCATCTTCGACTTCAATTCTCCTACCACACCCATCACGGTCGCCGTCTTCCCTACCAACTACTTCGGTATCAAACGGTGACAAAAGATACGCACTACCCGTGCCCGGCATTCCGGAGATGTAAAGAACATTCCCCGCCCCTCCGGTGTTAACAGCTTCCCACAGAAAACCGTAAACTCTTCGTCGTTCATCATCGCGACAGGGCAGGGCCTGAGAGGAAAAGGTGATAGAAAGATTCCCACCCTTCTGAGACACCCGACTTCGGGAATGTTCGACAGCTGCAGTTTCTCAGCGAATTCCATCGCCGCCTTCTGGAGGTGTTCTTCCTCATCATCTGAAAGGGAAGATGTGGTATCAACGACCAACACTCCTACCCAGGCTGCTGGTAGAGGGAGAGATAATGCTGTCTTCCCTGAGGGCCTCATCATCCTCGGCGGGGCGCTTCCTGAATACGTGAAACATCGCACCGCTAGAGGTGTGACGATCTAAGGCCATCGGCCAGAAAGGCAATGGTGGCTAACAGGCAACTCACCTCGACGATGTCTTCCGTCTTCCCGGTGTCCGCTTGGCAGTTGGCCGTTGTGACGGTACTGATGAGGAGGGCGACGAAGGAGATGCTGCCGAAGGTTCGTGGGGGAAAGAGGTCCTGCGAGGGTCATCCTCAATCGAGGGAACGGAGGTTCAATTACCCGCTTATTTGGTTGAGCACCTTCAAGCGAGAACTACGCCGTGTTGGGGGAACTGCTGCTGCGGCTGCTGCTGATCGACATGAGGACATTCACGAGTACTGCGGGCAATAGCGAGTGAGTAACGGCAAAATCATCATCCCTGGGACTAGAACCCGCAACCATCCGCTCTGTGGGCGGGCCCTTTTCCGAGAAGCCACAGGCGATGCACCATCAATCTCCGGGCCCATGGATATGCCGATGACCTGACGCAAGAATACCCCGCTAAACCTTCCGGGAGTCAACTCTGGCTGCAGCTGGTATCAGAAACCATGACAGTGTCAATAATGAACTTATCAAAACCTCAACAGTTGAGGTCTTGATACACCTCTGTGAGTCAGTGAAGGTCCGGGCTTTGCCTGGAGCAAGTTCAAGCAAGCGTAGCAAGCATCGTTTGTGCGCGAGCTATTCGCGCGCCCCCGTAATCGACCAAAGTGGTAGCAACGATATGTTGCGTTCGTGGTTGTAAGGAGCGGAACCCGGCGTGAGAAGGTCTTCCGGGCCGGTTCCGAGGAAATTTTTCTTTTACCCTTGGTTAGTTATCTGGGAGACATTGCCTGTGTGCTTGCGTGCCAGGCAATGTGACTGCGGTGTTGTATTGGCCGCTGGCCCGAAGTGTGTTGGACATCCTGGCGATGTCTGCTGGTCTTCGGGTCTCGGGCTAATTTACACCACAGTCTCACCCAACACTCCCAGTTGACTGATGCGATGCGGCGGAGCGCGTCTTGACAGAGTCCGTCAAAATGCGTCACAGACTGTGACGTATTTTGACGGCACCGGGTCACCCGGTCCGGGTGAGAGCGACGCGACAACCTCATTGTGATGAAGGGGATATTTTGCCCATCCAAATTATTGTGGTTATCGCACAGAGCAAAGAAGGTCTAACGGTAGTGGGTCAAGCGGTCATCCGTGTGGGCGTAGGATCGATCCCTATGATGTTCATATTCGCCGCAAATTTTGCTCAAAATGTCTTTTAAGGATGTCCTTATCCTCGGGTGAGGACGTCTTTAAGTTTAGGATCCTAAGGTTAAGTGAGGACAACCTTGTGAAATAGCTTGTCCTTACTTGAGGATTCCTAAGGTTAGGATCCTAAACTTAAAGACGTCCTTACTCAGCAAATCCTATGAAATAGGCCCCCGAGTATCTTAGGTTGATCGTGGACTGTCACAAATCGACTATCCGTTATTGAGGTCTGCATTCTCATGACGGCAGCGAAGTCTCCTGAATGCTGATCCTGGATGTGGTCCCGGAGCGATACGTTCTGAGAACGAGCAAAGTGGTGACGGGAGTGGTCGCCCGCTCCACGACATTCTCCGGGACCACAGAGTTGTCGTCTGGTCGGATGCGGGTCTTGATGCATTGTAGCTCACGATGGAACCTTCTGACTCGCGCATCGTAGTAGGCAAGCATGTATATGCTACCTACTATTGATTGGTAGTACCCTGTGCTGCTTCCGGGCGTTCGTGTGCCTGCTGGTAAAGGTTGATGGACGTTTCACCTGTGATCGGTCTACCTGCCTGTCAGACGTGTAGAATTCCGTTTCCACTCAGTCGACTATACAGGAGGCTGTCTTGCATTCCAGACCTGTTTGTCGTCTTCCCAATGGCCTTTCCCTGTCCGATTTCCCCCTCTGCTTCAACTCCCTCATCACCATCATCATCACCACAGCACCACCAGTTCGCCCCTCGACGCCCGTTCAACCCCAACTGTCCCGTAAGACCAGACGTCTATCACCTCTACGGCGGCACGTTAGTGCACGAACCTGAGCTCATCAAAGCCTACGGTGGAGGACATCACGACGCTGTTCGAATAGAATGGGTTGATGATGCCTCCTGCAACCTCGTCTATCCCGATGCTCACTCGGCCAAGTCCTCGCTGTTGCCGGAGCTCGTAGGGTCGGAGTTGCCGCCTTCGGACGGCTCCTGGCTGCCTTGTAGGCCTCTCAGGAAGGTGGGTGTAGGTCTAGGTGGCGACAAGTCTTTTATGGAGGCCACAGAGCTGCAGATCAGGGTCGCCACCACCGCGGACGTGAAGGACCTCCATCATAAAGGGGATGTCGATTCTACCTACTATCAGCTCAACTGCGACCGGGTGGTGCGACGAAAGCTGTCTTATCATGGCCAGGAGTGGCATAGGAAAAAGCAGGAGAGACGGGACAATTATAATAAGGCCAAGCAAGAGGCGGTGGCAGAACCAGCTGCTACTGCGCCGAGGATCGGCCTCGACGGCTATGCTACTGCCGCTATGAATCCGCTGTTGTTTTTGAGGGCATCCAACTCGACTGTGGAGGTAGACAAGAAGGAAGACCTTCTGAGTATGGTTAACAAAGCGGAGGATGCTGCCGGCTTTGGTAAGGCGGAGGTGCAGGGTGGTGGTAAGGGGAAAGGGAGGAAAAGGCAGAGTGCCGACGGTATCTTGCACTCGACTTCGGCTGATAAAAGACAGGTTAACCTGCCGATTGCAGTGGTGAAGTTCTGTAAAAGATACCGGCTGAAGTATGAGGCTGTTAGATTGAGGAAAACTTATCGAAGTATTTCCTTTGGTCAGCAGAAGTCGCTGAAGAACGGCGGTCCTCCGGAGGCCCCTCCGGAGGCCCCTCCGTGGGAGGTCTACGTGGCGGCTAATGGCCTGCAGGAGACCACACTCGCCCATGCCGTTTGGATATCCATTGGGGACTGGCAGAAGGAGGAAGGGGTGGATAAGCTGCTTCAAAGGAGGGTGGTAGTATTGGTACCCCATGTACCTGGTACTGGGGTATCTCTGGATATGATTTCGGAGAAATGTGGTACGAAGGCTAAGACGGTGTCGGTATCTCACATGCAGAAGGAGCTGGGATTTCCCCCCATGGTGTGCCCACCGTTCGGCCATCAGTTCGCGCCGAATGTCGTCAAATCCGGGGTCGATGCTGGCTCTTTACAACCGCCGAAGATTCTCATCAGCGAGGATCTTATCGCCTCGCCCATGGTCGTCTTCGACCTCGGTAATAATGCGATCAAAATATCGGGAAGTCAGCTGAAACGGTTGATCGATTTGGGACCCGACAGTGGTTGTGATGTGGTATCCTGCGGATCGGATATCTTAGTTAAGAAGGCTGCGTGATGGAGGTTAACCTGTGGGGAAGTGTAATATTGTATCTTTGCTTCGTCGAGAGTATCCTCGAAGTTTCCTATAACGTCGGTTTGTTTTAGCTTCTCCTTGCGTTGAAGTTCTCAGGGCGAAGCGGCGGCCGATCTCCTCAGTTTGTGTCTTCGCCTTTCGTCTGCCTGTTGTCGCTTCTCCAAGATGTCAAAAATCTTCCGCGTGCGCAAGATACTCTGCAGATGTATCCAGATGATGATGGTTGTGGTGATGGTGAATGGTTGGGATGTTGATGGGCATGAGGCTGTGGGTATGGTAGCGATGTCGGCCTTGGACGGACGAGCGTCTAACCAGTTGAAGAGGTTACTGCAGGGAAAAGATGCTGTTGAGGATGCGGGTAGGACGCAGCCGTAGTGGAAATACCGACAGGCGATGGGGTCGAACTCGGGACTTACCGAGTGTTGAGCGGGCGTCCTGACCATTAGGCCATGAGTATCTTTCAGGATGGGCCCACAAGGCAGAGTCGGCCATCCCGTGGTCGAAGCCACTCCATTTTATACAGCAGCCTGAGCCCTTCTCGAACACTCTGGTTATCAACGACATCACATGCCCTGACGGCCAATGCCTCTTAGAAGCCATCAAGATATTCTACGACCAAGCTAAAGGGGACACTTCCAAGGTCATAGCTAGAGGTGTCAGAATAATGCTCATCGTGCAGCATATCTCAGTCCTCCCAGAAGGACAGGTTGATGAGGTCAGCAACGAGGCTGCCAGTACAGGTTACAGATGCCGATGCCGTACGGTTCCTCATCAATCTCATAGGGGACATGCATCAACCCCTGCATGAAGGCTCTCTGAGTAGCACTGGGAGTGGCCATCTAAGCGTTGGCCCGTTCTGGTCAAGATCCTAGACGGGAAGTGTTCATGCTGTCATTCGATCAGCTGACGACTTTGGTAGGAAGACTCTGGTGGCGTTGCCCAATGGTTCGGTGATGTCCCTCTATGAGGTAGTACAGGGGAACGTCCACAGTCACTGCCTGGAAGGCCTCGATATCTTTCGTAAGCAAGAACTAGTGCTATCGCTTTGACGGTCACTGTGGGGTGGCCGCCCCCATGGTCTGGTGTTTGTCTGCGAAACTTGGTGGATCGTCGGCGGAGTAGTCGAGGTGACCTTGTCTTTAGTTGTGGGACCATGACATCATCCAGTCGACGATTCAGAATCATCCGCAGTTTTGGTGGAGCGGCTGGACTCATATTCAGAGGGTGGACACGAATGTAAGCTATTTTGTATCTTGCATGGTTGGACATAAGATTCTTGTCCCTCTAGACTTACAACGCGGACAAGAAGGCTTGGCAGGAGGACAACACTGCGGCTCTCACAAAATGGTGTCAGGAAAATGCCGAGTTTGCGAACCAATTGTACTAGCCGGGTATCGAACCCGGGACCTTCAGCTTGTTCTATGTCAGCATATACACCAACCCGTTGACCAATGAACGCTTCCCGCTCGGCGGTGATGCTCCTATCGAGGTGGATGCTGCTCTGTTGGACAAGTGGCGTCAGTTGCTGATACAGCGTATCCTCCTCGCCGGATCGAGGACGGCTATCATATTGAATGATATCCTTGAGTCGAGCGCCGCTCCTGGCTTACGATCGGTAATACTATCGCCTGGATCCCTCACGTACGACTCGCGTAGATTATCCTCTTCATCTCGGATTACTCTCCACCGCCGCTCATCTCTCAAAACGATCGTCCGAACCACGGCATAGTTGAACAATATTCTCATCGGCGGAACATGCCATCGGGCGCGGATTTCCTCTAAAATTTTACGAAGCCTACTGGAAGGATATGCTGTAGAGCTCTCGGTAGATTTGCCTTCTCTTCAGGGAAGCATCGTAACGCCACCGGTGGCCGATGAGATCGAGATCGATGATTTGGAGTTTGGCAACGGTCAGCCCCCTCGACGGCGTCAGAGATTGGATACCACGTCGGACATCCTCCTGCAGCTGGGGGTCCTCGCAGTTGTGGTTGTCATTGGTTTGGCCGCTTACTTGGTCTTCATGATGGTCTCCAAGAGTAAGGGCAAGGCTGGTGAGGCCGGCGGGCTCAGGCTGCCGACGGTCGTGCAGAGCAAAAAGGAAATGCTCGATTGAAGTGTCTTTGCTGGTATACTCGATTTTTCAACAATCCTCGCGGCGTGGGAGAGGATGGGGTCACTTAACCGCTACCATTGCTAATATCCTTTACCCGACCTATTTTGTGTCAATCTGAGATACAGAAGAGAACAACTGCGTCGTTTCCCCGGTGGAGTTTTTGTGGAGTTTGATGGCTTCGAGTACCTTGCCCTAATCGATGTCTCCGGGGGGATGCTCTGAGTTGGACTATCTGCCGGTGGGACACATCGGGATGGTATCTTTCCCACTTCACTCGAGGTCTACATAGGTCGATAAGATACTCACAGTACATCGCTGTTTCGCAGCCATCGTCAGCAGGTTTGACTTCTTGTTGATTATGAACAGCCTCTTCCTTTCGGCGACGGCCCTTCAGCAGCAGCGTTCGCCACCAAGGCCGAACTCTCCAGCTGCAAATAGTAGTATCGGAGGGGTACACCAACCTGAGAGTTCGGGGAAATGTGGTATTGAAAGATCAGTACGCGTCTATTTCATTGATAATACGTATCGTGAAGTCCGTCATTTATCGACCGACACGACGGTTTCGGAGCTCCTGTATAAACTACAGCAGAAGGACGCCTCAGTTGGCCGGATGAATTTGTATTTTGTGGCGAGCGGTCGTCGAACAGTTTGCGAACGGAAGCTAGAGGAGTCCGAAAGGCCTCTGGCCATCGTCACCGAATCTGATGGGCCTGGCAAGCTGGTAGCTCATCCGCCAGGGGAAAAGATACCATCGAAGATACTTCCTGAGGAGGTGGAGGATGTCGCTGGGGATGTGCTCAGGAGGGGCACTCTCGATAAACTATCGTCCAATGGGAAGAAGTGGAAGCCTCGGGAGTTCACGTTACGGCCGTCGACGCTGGCCTATCAGAGCGGGGACAAACCGGCCAGGGTATTGGAATTGGTGAATTGCGAGAAAGTTGTCGCGGGCGACGGGCGGAGCGATACTGGGGAGACGAAGAGAATCTTTAGGGTTGTCATGGACACACGTACGTTGACCCTGCGAGCTGCCACTACCTCTGACCGGGATGTCTGGGTCCTGTCGGTGGCCAAGAGCGCTGCGATATTGAAGGAGAATCGGATACTCGAGCAAGCGTGTCGGGCGATGAGGGAAAATAATAAGAGGCGGATGGATTCCGAGATCAAGGGGTTGTTCTCGCTGACGCAGAGTTTGGATTCTCTCCTCAGCTTCTCGTGCGAGGCTCGGGACGTGTTCTTGAGCCATACAACGGACTGTATTGACCATGGTGGTGGTGGGCAGGGGGGAGATGAAATCGATTACGAGGGCGTGCGCGATTACGTCCTGGGGTATGAGGACCCGGATGTGCGGCAAAATATGAGTGAAGAGGAGTATGCGAAGGTCGATGGTTGGTTGAGGAGGACGGCGTTTCCGAACATAGTAAATCGGATGTCTTTTTTGACACGTCTGGCTCAAATCTACGCCTCCAAACCGCGTCGATCGGATAGTTATTCGCAGTATCTTGACTAGACACATGTAAGATACAGAATAGGTCAGGTTCGGTACCACTCATGTAATATCGATCACCATTTTCCACCCTTTTCCCCGATTTCTCGTCGTGTTTTACTGCGGTTCCTCGTGCATTTTCAAGATTGTTTTGCTCTATGCCGGATGCTTTAGAATCTCCAACCTCTTCTTCTTTCCTTCACTTTGGTCCCCCAGACGACCCGCAACGCTATCAGCTCGGGCCCCAGATCGGAGCCGGTGCCACCGCCAAAGTTCATAAATGCAAGCGCGTCGAGGACGGCCGTCTATTCGCCGTCAAGGTGATGTTCTCCTCCCAGGTCGCCAGGGATCCTGACCGTAGCGAGATCGCCATCCTCAAGCGACTCGCTCATCGTAACATTGTGAAGCTATACGACGTGATCTCCCAAGGGACCATCGTTTACATGGTTATCGAATACGTTGGAGGAGGGGAGCTTCTCAGCTTCATTGCCGCGGATCCAAGATTCGGCCAGGAGCTAGTGGTCAAATTTATTTTCTGTCAAATTGTAGATGCCCTCATCTACCTGCACTCTAACGGTGTTATTCATCGTGATCTCAAACCCGAAAATATTCTAATCGCTTCCCTCGGGACGGGTGGGGAGGAGAAAGAGGAAGACCCAGGGCCGCCGCCAGAGGGCTACCCGACCGTTCCTGGCATCAGCATCTATCCGATAGTCAAGTTGGCGGACTTCGGTCTCTCTCGGGTAGTGAGCGTGTTTGGTCGGGCCAGTACGGTAGTCGGCACGCCACAGTATTGGGCACCTGAGGTGGTCCGGAGCAGGGAGACGGGAGAGGGTTATGATGGACGAGCTGATAATTGGAGCTTGGGGGTCTTGCTCTACGTCATGCTAGGTAATAATAGAAATCGTCTTAGCGCGCGCCATTCTGATCGATTTGTATTTGAATATTAGTAGTGTCTTGGGAGGGTGAATAACATGCTTCTATTCAGCTAAACGATATCCCTTCCGTCCGAACAAGAGGAAGGGAGTGTCGAGGAAGGATCGCATCAACGGCGGCCTGGAGATCTCCTTTGAAGGGATGGACCGCGTCGACGCCGCCGCCAAGGACCTCATATCGCGTCTCATCGTCGTCAACCCGGCGGAGCGTATCACCCTCGGAGAGGCTCTGCATCACCCCTGGCTGGAGGACTTCCCTCTGGCGAGGCAAATCGCTTCTGCCCGTTCCTCCTCTGGTCTCATTGAGGTCGCCTCAACGGCGGCGTCGTCGGGTGGTGGAGGGGTGCAGGAAAGAAGCCCCAGGGATGGACAAGACGAGTGCAGTGGTGAAGTGGCCGTAGAGGCGGAGGAAGAGTCTGTCCGAGAGCTCAGAGAAGCGGAAGAGTCGACGGTGTCTGGCGAGAGGGCGGCTGAGCGACTGAGGTTGGATGAGCTGTGCGAAGCCCAAGTGAGCCTGCTGGATCTTCTGGAGCAAGTCTGTGGTCTCCTGCAAGACGACCCCGCCATCGAGAGCCTCGTCCACACCTTCATCATCGACGCCGCAGAGTTGAGGAGGTCGACTATGGCCTTTATGTGTCGCTGTGCTGATGTCGCCCAAGTGGTCGAGAAAGATATCTCCGATATGACACTGTTCGTGGAGGAGGGGATGCCCGATTGCGCTGTGGACTGCATGGACTCCGTGAAGAGCAAACTGATCGGTATGGGCGAGACTTGCGAGAGCCTCCAGCGTGACCACGCCGACTTCGGCGCCAAAGTCGAGAAGATCATCGTTCGCTTGCCGGGTGCCGCGGAGACATTGACAGCGAGGCAGCGGGAGGTGATCCGATACTACCAACAACCCGGCCACGAGGCCTCTCCTGATGATAAATCTGGACGCCAATTGGCTGCGCTCCTGCATCCTGGCGAAGGGGATTTGGATTCCAAGGCCGCGGATATCTTCGACCTCTCCTTCCTGGCTGGTAGTCACAGCGACAGTAGTACCACCGATACCGGTGACAGCTCGCCGGACGAGGACAGCGGCAGTGGCACTGATCCTAGTAGGCTGGTCGCCAAGAGCCTGTCCAAGCTCAGGAGGGTAGACCAGATTCTATCGCGAGTTTCGGCGTTCTGGCGTAATGTCGACGAGTCTGTCGAGAAGCTGTCCGACTTGCGCGAGAATACCGCCCGGCTGCTGCGAGGGGCCACCAAGTCTGATCGGATTCTCAAGTTACTGAAGTCCAGGTCTCGGGAATACATAGCCTTCTGGAGGCACTTTGGCGGCGGATGTCGACACTACTCTGAGGTAGTGTGGGAGGAGGAGGGCCAGCAGCGGGCAGCTCGACGAATGGCTCCCTCTCTTGACGCCACCACCGCGCAGGACATGCCCGATCGTGTCCTTCCGGAGGCTGACCTCCGCCCCCCTGCTTCGTTAAAGGCTGGTGAGCCACGAGCTTAGAGGGTAGAGGCTAATATCCATGTCCGCTCCCACCATCGCCAACCGTTCTCTCCACTGGGGTGGTGTAAGCATATGCCCGCTGTACTTGTACTACTATTCCGACTCATGGTCTTCGTAAGTAACATCGAAAGTCTTCCTGTTGTCGATCCTCGCTTCCAGTGTAGCTGTTCGTGTGCCCTTTCCCTGTCGATACTCTCTTTATGTTTGCCATTCTTCCAGTCACTGCTAGTTGTATGGTGTTCTTGTCATAGTTATCTGAGGCCTATGCTACTGCTGAGTCAGCGAAGACCAGGGAGGGAGTAGTTCTTCTTTATCCAAGGCTCAGTCTTATACCCCCTTTGGATTGCTTTCGGCGTCTCCCCGTCCTCCATCGCTACAGACCGTCCAACGGTCCTAGATGAATAAGGACTTCTCTCTCTTAGTATCTTTCCACCCATAATGAGCACCCTTGAAGATATCCGCAAAGCACGGCATGAGCTCTGGCTGCGGCAGAAGGCCGCCGCCGCCCCCGATGATGATGCCGACGACGACGCAGTTCCGAAGGGTGGTAGGAAGAGACCGCGGGATGACATCGGAGGTGGGTGCCGCCAGGTGTTTGGGAACATCCTCGCCCAATTAGACCGCAATAATTTCTAGCTGCCTGCAATTTCTCGACACTCGATAAGGGCTTTCGTATCAGCATTGACCTCATCAGCCATGACATCGACGATCGGCCCCCCAAACGGAGTTCCCTCTTCGATTCAAACAGTCCGCAAGACTCCACAAGACGTGCGCACTGCCAAGCCCCGAGGACGAGATCTCATGTCTAGCGGCCGGTGCTGAATCCGTCCAATGAATTTCTCGTTCGCAAATTGCGCTTCTGTGATTCGCTTGAATTTGGAAAGATTTGGCTCGTGGTGCGGCTGATGAGAGCTCTCCACGTAAGTCTGTCACGCATGATGACCCTGTCAACCCAACTGCGATGTAGATTTCTGAGTTCCTCCTCAATACCCCTCATACGGCCATAGCATGATCTCCGCCTTCGGCTGTAGGATTCCATCAGGCCTTCATCTCATTCAAGGTACTGACGAGTCGGCGCCCTCTGAAGGGGAAGTAGTCCGGATGGCCGACGGTCCCCGAGGGAGATCAGCAGCTGCTACTGCTGCAACGAAGCGCGTGCGGGTCGAAGGAGGTGAGTCACTCATGGTCGTATCGTGGCAGGAGAGGTGACTCGCCAGGCTCCATCGCTCGCCATTCTTCGACGTTCTTCCCTCGTACTCAAAAGTGTTATCACATGTGGCTGAGATCTTCACCGGAATAGCAACCATCTTGCCAGGTGGCGGTGCCAGCAGTGGAAGACAACATCCCCAGTCCGACCTCTCCCCGATATCAAGGTTAAAGATTCTCTCCTGGAACGTGGACGGGTTGGACCAACACTCGGATGAAATCGACATGACAGCCCGGACCATGACCGTCGCGTCCCATATTGTGGATGAGAGGCCCCATGTCGTCCTCTTGCAGGTGGGATACTCCTCCGCTTCGGAACCCCATCCTTCCAGGGCATTCAGGAGCTCGTCGACTTTAATTTGACCTGGCTACGTCGTCTCCTGTCGGAGTTCTACGATTTCTACATCCAATCCTCCCCTCCCCTGCCTTACTTCGTTGGCATCCTCATCGATCGCTCAGCAGTGGCGATCCGTGGACCACTGGTAACGGATAATTTCGCCACCACCAAGATGGGCAGGGCCTTGGTAAAGACTCCATCGTACCACATTTCGCGCTATTCCTGGATGAACTACAGGTATCCTTGAACGGCGAGGTCCGTCTGACCACGGGCGGTCGAGTGAAGATCCACATCGCGACCGCCCATCTCGAGTCCACCAAGGCCTTCGCTCGGCCGAGGGTTGAACAACTCAAAGTGAGTTCGGGTAGCTTTGTATGCTGGACGAGATGAAAATTTATCATTCAGGAATCTTTCAGCGACATGCGTCGCTCCGTCGCCCAAAATGGTTCATGTTTGGCAATTTTCGGCGGAGACCTCAACATCAGGGATGAGGAGGTGCGCCAGGCCCTCTCGGCTGAGAGAGCAGATATCCTCGACGCGTGGGAGGTAGGTGGTATCTTCGAAGGTATCTTTTATGTATCGACATCGTCATCAGGCGAGTGGTCGGCCGAAGGAGTCCGAGTTCACTTGGGACATGCGGAAGAATGACAACCTTGGAATCAAAGGGAAGCCTAAAGCCAGGTGGGTTGATCGAGCTTCGACCTAAGATACTCGACATCATCTTTTGCGGTATGGCGAACTGCGGCAGCTCAGCCGCTTCTCTGTTCACTCTTTCGCGATCGCTAACACACCTCCGTCATCATCCTGAGTCAGGATTCCTCACGTCGTATGGAGCTCGGCTGTTTTCAGATTCGACCGGGTTTATCTGACCAACTCCAAGGACGTTAAGATGTCTCCACAGAGCTTCCGACTGACCGGCACTGAAAGATGCGACATGGATGAGGTGAAGGGAAAGAAAAGATTCCCGAGTGATCATTTCGGCATCCAATTCGAATTAAAAGTGGAGTTAAGAAAGAAGGAAGTGATCGATCTCAGTGACGATGATGATTAGACGTTTCTTATTATTACCATGATCGATTCGCTTTGTCAACACAACCGAGGATGAGGGACAGTAGCACAGAAACTCATGACGTCAATCATACACGAGACTGCCTCTTGGACAGCCGCAGGTCGGCCATCCGTCGGTCGATCCAGTCGATACCTTCTGAGATCTCCGCTTCACTGAAGACTCGACTCGGACGACACCGACCCTTGCAGGACATAAGCCACTTCTTCAACCCGATCATTGCGGACAAGGCCTTGGTGTTACCCAGAGAACTAAGATACCGCAGGGAAGAGAAAACGTTGTCGATTCGACCCGAGGCGTTGGCGATGATCGCTACAGGATCGTCCTCTGCCAGCGTCGACGATGGGCCAGTCGAGCTCCCTTGAGCTCCGCCGAAGTGGTGACTGCTACCATCAGTGGTCCACACCAGCAGACTGCGGCCGAGCCGACAGAGGGCGGAGTGGGTGAGGGGGTCCAATGCAGTGTTGCTGGCGACCTCGAGGGGTTCATCGGGCTTCACTTGAGCTCGGCAGACTGCCTGTATGACCGGATGATTGGATGCAGCCAAGGCCTTCACTTCAGGCCGGACCAACTTGTCGCCGAAGCAGTCGCGTAGTTGGGCGACGGTGAGGTCGATCGAACCGGGCAGGGAGGAGAAAACCACACCTCCGGCGGCGGCTATTCGGGTCAACTGCCGATCAGACCAAGGCACGTCGTGGGCGGGATTGAACATGACGTCGAGAAGAAGCCCTCGAGCAGTCCCAACGGGGAAGAGCTCCGCCGTTCGATCAAACGACTCGGGTTCAATCCTCACAGAGGGATATTTCCGAACCAGCTGACCGCATATAATAAGTCGCCAACTCGCCTCCCTCTCCAAAGCGCTCAGGCCCACTCTAATGCTGACTTGAGTGAGCCCATCAGGATGGCTCCGGTCCAACGCCTCGAAGCACCGCACTACCTTATCAACATCACCGAGCTTCCCGTACAACTTGGCGGCCATTGTGATGGCCCGGGTGTCAGCGAGGTCGATGGAGACTCGAAGAGGGCGATGGCCTGCTGCTGGCACCCCTTCAGCATCAGCTGCTTCATCGTCGCAACCAACGGAGGTCGACCATCCTTCTCTTGTACGTGCGAATCTCGTACCACACCTTTCCGAACCGTCGTCGAATTGCACCGTCTAGCAGTGAGCATGACAGGCAGCAGCCTCCAAGGGCAAGCAAACGAGGGGAGGCGAATCAGCACGTGACGATGGGAGGCCAAAAAACAACCTGCGACCTCCGATAACACTTCGAACGCAACGCCTATCGGACGCTATAAAAAAGACCTCCTTCTTTGTCGTCATAATATTCCCAACCCCCAAGGGAAGGGTGTGCGAAATTGTCAACAATAATGGTCAATGCTCAGCCCAGTACGATAGTGTCGTCATCGATAAACTCATATCTGAGAACAACAACACTACCTACTATCACCTCCCAAGGTAGGCCCTTACGTAGGGATCTCCATGTTCAACGGCGCCGGTCCGAGCCTGATCCTGCCTGAGTGATCGTAGTGGCTGCCGTGGCAGGGGCAGAAGTATCCACCGTAAAGGCCTTGGTCGGGGTAGGGCACACAACCGAGATGAGTGCATACTCCCAACATGACCAACCATTCGGGCTTCTTAACGCGGTCCTTGTCGCGCTCGGGGTCCCTCAGGCTGTTCACGATGGCGTCATCAGCGGTCGCGGCATCGATCATAGCTTGTGTACCTGTAGACGATGTTGACCTACTTTGTATCTTACACGGTTTAAGATAAGATACCACTCTTACGTCTTCTCACAAAGACCGGTTTTCCTCTCCATTTGACGACGAAATTCTGGCCTGGTTGTATGCCCCTCAAATCCACTTCGATAACCCCAGCAGCGATCGCGTCACGAGCCGGCCACAAACCATGGACGACCTTCACGACCGTACCTGCCACAAGTGATGAAGATACCAATAGGGAAGGATATCAATTACTACCTCTCAAAAATGCCAAACCAATAAGACCGAACATGCCCGTAGCGAAGTAGTGGAATGGCCGACGATCAGCGTGCCAGGTCGGCAGGCGAGTATGACGGAAATCGAGATGGCCTTCCGGGGACGCAGGTGTCCGGGCAGGGGATATTCTCGGCGTATCCTACGGGGCGGAAGTTATCCGGGTTGAACCTAAAGATACGAGTATCTTTCATGCGGGTTCATCACAGATAAGGTCGACCTTGCAATAGACAAGATAGCAGGTTCTCCCTCTCTCTTCCACACATCAGTACGAGTGACATTGGCACCTGCAGAGATTCTGACACCTCTAGCTGTTAAACGGGGGCTTACCAGCGGCCAACTCTCCTTTAGCAACATCAGGCTTCCTCGGGAAGACAGGCTCACGAAGATGCTCATAATGGCAGTAGACGTACCTGAGCAGAGTACAAGATACCAACCATCATAGTCGAGGTCAGCGTAC
>JABANP010000475.1:0-40788 GCA_013115135.1 Perkinsus olseni
ATTCCCGTCTCTCCTAAAGGATCTCATACTGGTCTATGGTGTGCTGTAGGCATGACTGTCGATGGAAGATATCGCAGAGGAGGCCGGGGAGATGTACTTCTCAGTCCTACTCGTTTTTCTTCCGAATTACTGAGGTGAGAGAAAGAGAGGAGTCGGATGATATGTTACGGCACGGGTGAGAATGACTCCTCGTTGATGATTGCCAGATTCCGTCGCGGCCTGCGGTCAAGGCGGATCACTACGGTGAACGTATCTGATTTTTCCGGTGTATGCGGCGATAGCTTGTTTAGTCTTCAAGCCATAGCCCATCTGGGTACTCCGAGAATCCAACTTGGAGTTGTTGCTATTTTCAGTTTCAGGTCGACTTCGAGGATTCCGTGGGAACCTGCTTGGGATCTGCTTTTCCCGCGATTCCAATTCCTCCATCCCAAGGTCTAATCCATCAGCTGCTGTCTACCCTGTCGGGGTATATAATGGAAGACGTGTCCGACGCTTTTTTATTGAGGTGATCTCATTATCATTTCATCACGATGGAGAGGCGAGGTCTGTATTCTGGTTTATCTCTCTTGTCTGAGCCAGTAGAATCCGTTTTCTCCGCAGGCAGCAGCGGCTGCTGCTGAGTAGCTGCCAGCTACTAGCTGGACATAGTCTGTGCCCATGCAATTCGGCTGGCTACTCGGCGCTCTGTTTACCCCACGCTTTCGGCTCTGTTCTCAGTCATTCGATGAAAAGTATAGACCCGTGGCTACGGCGGAGCTAGATAATGGAGACATCATGATAAGCTCCGTTCCGTAGGATCCCCCATACTCATACTATCCGACAGTGGCGACCCTCTCTTCCTTTAGGCTCCAAACGCGCTCTACGCCCCTAGTACTAAGAATCGGTTATATAGCAGCTGATGAGCTAAGAGAGGGTATTGTTTCTGGAAGAACACTGAACCCGGTTATTATAGCCGATCTACCGCGAAGCGAAGGGTAGGTCGGGTAAGGCCTGCTCAGCTCGGAATGCACACACTTCTTCTTCTTGACTCAGCAAAGCAGTTGGAAGACTCACGTTTTCGGTGAGATATTTGCTCTGTCAATGGCTCCGTCAATCAGATTCTCTCCATTGCATGACTGATCGTCTATTCTCGCTTCCCGCTGATAGAAGGTGTTTTGATAGATACAACGTTGCTTTTCAAGTTGGACTGGCTGTGCGAAAGGATCGCAGAAGTCGGAGGATCTTTGTCCACACCGTCACGGTACCTCTCCGGGGACTTGTTGTGAACAATCACAGCTCTCTAGAGCTCTCACATTGGCTATCCTCATACTTTTCAGGGTGAAAAGGTCAACTTGCTCACAACTTTCGAGTGGATACCTACATGACGCCCCGATCGACAATCATGTATGGCCTGTTCGATTCGACTTCTTCGCCTTCTCAGCCACGAGACTGTAGTTTCCCATGTTGAACAGTTTCTGTCTATACACGGCTCAGTGCGGTTTTCCCCTTTTGTATCACCACAACCATATACGCCTTGCGTGCGTCCTCGACTGCGTTGAACTGAGATGAACTGAGTTGGTCTCAGCCAACTTCGCAGCTTTCTATCATCACATTATCACAACCACTTGTAACGATCTACTTCACCTCCGTAGCAGCCAGTGCTACAGCTTTTGCTGAGAGTAGTTGTTGCGCTTAGTTATATGCGGATGAGGGCGCGTGATGATTTTTTCGTCGGCTGTTCTAGTTGTACGCCTTGCCATCATCATTACGGAGTTTGACGAGATAACTCTTGTTATCAGTATCGTTTCATCACCACCTTATTCTTACCTCGGAGGTATGACCGAGTAATGTCTCGGTATTGCAGACGTACAAATACCGACCTCCTTCTTGTGTTGGCGCTGTGGCGAGTTGTTAATGAAAGGTGTACCACTCCGCTGAAGTGGAGTTTTTTGAGCGCTCCCACACAGGCTGTGTGACACAGCCTTGCACATCCTTCCATTGATGTCTTGGTTTACGCCTGCTTAGAGCAGCAGCAGCATCACCTATCCGTATGAGAAATCGCTCGTCGAACAGTGTGGATCCCCAATTCAGTCACGGGCCACCATGGGCTTAGCGTGTGACGTGACGCCGTAGCTTCGCAGTCGAGGGACATCCGACCCGAATGCTACTGGCCGGGTGACTATCGTGCTTGGCTCAGTCGCAAATTGCGACTCGTAGTGAGTAAAGCGCGGCGCCCTCGGCCTCGCCGTCGGGGAGCGGCATCAACGAGTGGCGCTCGTATCTTATACACATCATCCCTACACGAAGAATGACTACCAATAGTGCGGGTGGAGTTCAGGCATGGTGTCACTCTCGAGCTGTCTCCGTTCGTAAAGCCTCTCATGCGCGATTCTACTGCATAGAGTCGCAGTACCAGCGTGAAACTCGCAGGCCCCTATGAGTTGCTGTATACGGTTCGCTGAGGTGACCTTAATCTATACTGTGCGCGTGCATTGTATTGTGATATCGGCCGAGTCCAAGGTAACCTGGGGACAGCCTTCTGTCTACCTACGCCCGAGGGAGCAATCTATTTTCCTCTAGCTGTTTAGCTTAATCAGCTCCTCCTGATCCGGCAAGGACTGCCTGTTCTTTGTAGTCAACGGCTTTGACAGACGAAGTTGTCGGAAACTGGGTCTTACCTCAATGCTCTAACTACGGATCCGTTACACTACGAACGAAGGGCTTCTTGTTTAAGTTTCGTAGGTTGGCGGCCCCCCATGTTTCTCAACTTGATCATTCTCGCAGTTCTCCTGGGCACAGTTACTTGTCAAAGCACTGAAGTGAAACTGAAGCGGCTCAGTTTACCGCTTCGGAACAAAAGTGCCGATGATACCATCACTTCTCCGATAGGTGTGAAAAGTCTTCGCGGAAAACAATGGTTGCTACTCATCTTCGCTGAGGACGAGCGGTAGTTGCTTCTTTTGTGTTGTCCACCGTTTGCAGGTAAACTGAAACATATTCAGACGCTCCGACTCGACGCCGAAGGATCCTCTGGGCAGCCGTTCGAAAGTCTAACTTCGCTGCTTGTATCTCCAGACGGTTCGGAGCTGCTCGCCACAGCCGATATCGCGCGAGGGTGAGTCTATCGTGATATACACGCCCTGGTCCCTACTCGACGGCCTACTAAACGTTTAAGCTGTCTCCCAGTTTTCCTGCAGATCTTTCGTTACCCTGGCCATTCAACCGACAGTTGGTGACCAATATGATGTGCCTGAAGCCACAGTGTATCCGATGCGTGATTCTGACCGAGGGATTCTAGATGCCTCTGCGCTAAGTGAGAGACCCGGACCGTCGTAGGTTTCAATCTTGAGTTTCTAACACTAGACTGTTCTTTGATCACTGTTTTATCATACGCTTATTATCTAGCTCTGCAGTGGGAGGATTCTGCACAGAATACCTTCCCAGAGAAACCCGTATCGGACACGTTCCCTGACGGATTCCCATGGAGGATCACATTCTGCTCTGTGGTCTGCTGCAGGCATGACTGTCGATGGGAGATATCGTACAAGAGGCAGGGGAAATCTACTTCTCAGTATTTTCAGGCGGCCTACCGAGCTACTGAGGTGAGAGAAAGAGAGGAGTCAGAGCATATGTCTCGACTCCGGTGAGGATGAGCTCCTCGTTGATGATTGTCAGGTTCCGCCGCGGCGTGCGCTCAACACGGAGCACTGCGCTGGACGTATCTGATTTCTTCAGCATATGCGGCCCACAAGTTAGTCTTGAAGCCATAATCCATCTGAGTACTCCGAGAATGCAACTTGGAGTTCTCCTCATACTCAGTTTCAGATCGACTTCGAAGATTCCGCGGAAACCTGCTCGGGTTCTGCAGTTTCCCCTCTCGTAATTCCTCCATCCCAAGGTCTAATCCTGCAGCTACTGTCTATCCTGTCGGGGTGTATGATGGAAGACGTGTGCGAAGCTTCTTTGTTGAGGTGATCTCATAGTCATCTGTATTCGGGTTCAACGCTTCCGTCTGAGCTATTGAAGTCCATTACCTCGGCAAGCACCAGCGGCTACTGAGTAGCTGGACATGTCCCATCTGTACCCATCCAATTTGGCATGCCACCCGGCGCCTTCTGCTCACCCCACGGTTTTCGACTCTGTTCTCAGTCATTCGATGCAGAGTATAGACCGACGGCTGCGGCGGAGCTCAATAATGGTGACATGATGATAAGCTTCGCTCCGTAAGGCCCCTCGTATTCTACGGGCCTCGGCGGCTCTCTCTTTCATCAGGTTTGCGAGATTCGTTACGCCCCTAGCATTGAGAATCGGCTATATAACCGCTGATAAGCTGAGAGAGGGTATTGTTTCTGGAAGAACGCTGAACCCGGTTATTATCGCGGATCTCCCGCGAAACGATGGGTAGGTCGGGTAAGGCCTGCTGAGCACGGAATGCACACAGTGTCTTCTTTTTCTGGACTCAGCAAAGCACTTGGAAGACTCGCCTTTTCGGTGAGGTATTAGCTCTGTCAATGGCTCCGTCTATCAGATGTCAATCTTCTCCACTGCGCGACTGGCCGTCTGTTTTCACTGCCCGTTAATGAAGAGTGTTTTGATAGATACAACTTTGCTTTTCAAGCGGGACCGGCTGTGCGACAGGATCGCAGAAGTCGGAGAATCTTTGTCCACACCGTCAATGATAATACGGTGCCTCTCCAAAGACTGGTGAACATCACAACGCTCCATCGCTCTCGAATTGGTTATGCTTATACTTTTCAGGGCGAAAGGGTCAACTTGCTGACAACTTTCGAGTGGATACCTAAATGATGCCCCGATCGACAATTGTGGATAGCCTGCGCGATTCGGCTTCTCTGCCATATCAGCCACGAGGCTGTAGTTTCGTATGCTGAACTGTTTCTGTCTATACACAGCTCTGTGCCAGTTATCCCTTTTGTAGCACTTCAACCATATACGCCTTGCGTGCGGCTTCGACTGCATGGAACTAAGATTAACTGAGTTGATCTCGGCCAATTGCGCAGCGTTGTACTTTGTAACAGTCTACTCCAACTCGGTAGCACCCAGTGCTACAGCTTTTACCGAGAGTAGTTGTTGCGCTGAGTTTTATGCGGATGAAAGCGCGTGATGATTCTCCCATGAGCTTCACTAGCTGTACAGCTTACCATCAACACTACGGAGTATGACAAGATCACAAGTTATCAGTATCGTTTCATCACCCTTTCCAGGCATGGCCTGGTACTGCGTCTCGGTATTGTAGAGTGACAAATACTGACTTCCTTCTTGTGTCGTTGTGTCGAGTTATTTATGAAAGGTGAAGTGTAGAATTCTGAGAGCTCCCTCACACCCTGCCAAGCTCACCAGTCGTGGTTGTAGTGAGCACTTCATGCTCAAGTTGCAGGTAGATAGTCCTCTCGGACGCGCGGTACAACTCTAGTCCAGAGAATGGCCGATCATCTCCCCATCATCAATGTCTTGAAGGCCCTCCTAAACGCCGTGTGTCATAGCGTACCCTACTTGACCACGGAGGGCACTCAACTGTTCATGTGAGCTCTTCAGTGGGGTACGAATGCTGACTATCACTGAATGCGAGAAATGAAGACCAATTTTATAGACATGATTCCGTGGCAATCAACCAACCCTCGAATCTCACACTGATTGCCTGAGGCTGCTGGTCGGTCAGGTCAGTTATGCAGTTGAGCTGGAGAACTAGACTTTACTTATGCCTGCACATACTCCGAGTCCTCCGAGATGTAGTTGCCGCACGCCTGTTCTTCTCCGAACAGAGTTTCACAGGTTTCGCAGAGCCTTCTACTAGGGGAAGGTTCCAGCCTAGAGTTGTTCTTGCTGAACATACTGAAGGCCCCAAAGGAGGTACGCCACTCTTCGTACCGGAGTAGGTCACCTTAGTCAGATGGAAGTTGAAAGCAGCGAGGATTCCTTGCTAGCCGCAGAGATCGTCCACGTCGTAGAAGCGGCTTACAAAGTGAATGGATGGCGAGTTAGATCGGTTTCGGTAAGAACGAACCGTCCGTAGGTGTATGGCCCAGTGCTCAGCCAAATACTTCATCCGACCATGAGAACAGAGCTCATCCGTGGCACTGGCTTCCCGCAGGGTCTTTGGGTAGCACAATGACCGCACTTCCGCGTGGTGAACTCTTCCGTTTATAGGTCTGGCAGGGTGATGATGAAGTCGATCCTGAGGGATACGTTGTCTTGTATTATCTACACGGTGGTGGCTACTGCTTCTTCGATGGAATCACCAGCCATCTAGAGCTCGCCACTCGGATGATCGCCGAGCTACAAGATGAGCTGTCCTCTGCTGGGTGGGCTGATGTCAAGGTGGTCGCATTCATCCTCGACTACTCGTTGGCGCCACAGGCCATCCTGCCAACTCAGCTGGAGGAGGCCGTCGAAGGTTACAAATATATCCTGTCCCAGGACAGGTATCCCGTGGAGGCTGGCGACATAGTGATCAGTGGGGACTCTGCTGGCGGGGCCCTGGTGCTCAGTTTACTCAAATGCCTCCATGAAGGAGCATTCGGCTGTGGACCTCTAGCCGGGCCTGCGTGTGCCCATACAGTGTCACCAATGCTGAGCCTCTCTCGCAGCCTTGCACGAGGGAGTTACAACTTCAATGGCGATTTTCTCTCTAACTGTCTGCTGTGGTACTCCTCCAGCTGTGCTCTGTATGGGTGTCCGTCGCGGCCTGGTGAGAGGCATCCGTCTTCCAGAGCAAGAGTCACTGAAGAAGCGTTTTCGTTCGAATGGCGACAGATAAGGGGGAAAGCACCAGAAGACAAGCAGGACGAAGTGAGTGGGTACAGCTGACGCATGCCGTTGAACTCCGTCCAAGCCTCAGCGTTGGCCTTTTCCTCAGAATCCTATGTTCACATTCACCTCAGTCAGCCGTGCCACATTCGGGAGAGTACCTATATTGGTCCAAGTACTGTCATGGCGTTATTGCTAGAGAAGACAGCAAAGAGGCGAAGTATGTCAAATTCGCACCGAAGGTCCGCATGGCTATGCTGAAATGCATCGAAGTCTATTCTTCCACCGCGGTCACTTGGCTCTATAACAAGTTTTTTCTCAAAGGTTGTGATGGTGCAGCATCAGAATCAGCCGATGCTATCAACCAGCGAAAGCGCGTCAAAGAGGCGATCAGCAACTTGTAGAGAAGCTATGCCTAGTCTCTGCGGAAACAGTGCCTCGAAGCCGTTGGTGCTTTCATCAAAGACCTCGAGCCCTTCAAGTCGGATCCGTTGGAGTGGAATAAGGCAGTGAGTGGATGCTGGTTCGCATCTTCGTCCATCTATCATCAGCCTGGATCGCTACGTCGACAAGTCAGAGTTTGCGGTGTCTGTGTCAAGCACTCTATCCTTGCAGTCAGCCTTCTTTTTGCAGCGCTGCGCTGGGGAGATTCAAGGCATACCCCTCTACTGCGACGGGCAGCAGAACTCAATTCGCGGTTGTACGTCCCAGCTGTTTTTCGTTGGTGCGTCACGCGTGCTGTATGATGACGATAATATTACTAAGGATTCAGGATGAAACTCCGCAAATCCTGCGACTCGAACCTAAACGACACTGGGCGAAATATCATGACATGTTGAGAATGTTCGCAACCTTTTGGTTTTGCACCGGGCGATGTTATATATTACCCCGGGCGATGTTATATATTACCCCCGAGCAGTTGAGGCTGAAGCGTCAAAGCTGTTGAAAATCTCCTGTTTTCCGTTTATTGTGATCTGGAACAGGTGAAATAGCTCTCTAAGTTGTTGAAAATGCCCTCATTCACTTGTGATAGACACAACAAGACAGTCTTGTCAAGACTTGATCATTACGAATTTCGTAATTCGAACTTTTTCGTGTTTCTTCCCTACATAAATCAAACACCGGTTGTCGAATTCGTTGGGTAAAAGGACGAGGTCCTGACAGTTCGAAACACAACCATGGAAGTCTCCTAGATAACAGATTACTGACAAAACGCGACAGATGTTGGCATTCTCAAGGTTCATTCCCAACCAGTTCACGTAAGAGCTATCCCAACACACGCGAGTTTGGATCATTCTCAACCAAAAAATTGAAAAGTCGTATAGTCGTTCGAAAAGAACGATGGATGTTACAATTCCCACGGTCGTGTTCAACTTGCCCGAGCTGTTGAGGTTCTGCCTGTTGAGAATGCTCACTCACCCGCTAGGCTACTCTTCGATTGTCGTTGCCTTTCTCTAGCAGTGGATAGATTACGGGATGGAGTTCGCGTGCAAGTAGGGACAGAATCTGTTGAACCGAAGGCAGTTTTCCGTGCACCGTCTTGTTTTCATTCCTTCCATTGGTGTCTCGGTTTGCGCTGGCTGGGAGCAGCAGTATTACCCAATCGTATAGGAAATCGCTGCTCGACGAATGTTGATCCCCAATTCAGTCACGACTCGTGACTCACGAGCTATCAGGGGCTTAGCTTGCGACGTGACGCCCTAGCTCCTTACTCGAGGTACATCCGACCCGAACGCTAATGGCCATATGACTATCACGCTTGGCTCAGTCGGAATGAGTCGCGCACGGCGCCGTCATCCTCGGTGTCGGGGAGCGGCATCAATGACTGAAGCTTGTATCTCATACACATCATCTATACACAAAGAACGGTCACCAACAGTGCGGGTAGAGATCGGGCATGGTGCAACTCACGAGCTGTCTCCGTTTTCAAAGTCTCACGTACACGATTCTATTCCATAGAATCCCGATACCAGCGTGGAACTCACAGGCCAGTATTGGTTACTATATACGGTTAGTCAGGATATAATCCATCAACATTTTATGCGTGCATTGTATTGTGATATCGGCCGAGCCTAAAGTAACCTGGGGACAGCCTTCTGTCTACCTACGCCCGGGGGAACAATCTACTTTCCTCTACTGTAGCTGTTTCACCTAATCAGCTCCTCCTTATCAGGCGAGAGCTGCCTGTTATTTGTAATCAACACATTTGAGACGCAATTGCCAGTAACAAGGCCATTCCCGCATGCTCGACTACGGATCCGTTACACTACGGACGAAATGCCTCCCGTTTAAGTTTCGTAGGCTTGGGGTCACCTATGTCTCTCAACTTGCCCTTTCTCGCAGTTCTCCTAGGCACAGTCTCTTGTCAAAGCACTGTAGTAAAACTGAAGCGGCTCAGTTTACCGCTTCGTAATGGTAGTGCGGAAGATACCATCACTTCTCCGATAGGTGGGATAAATTTCCACGGAACGGAATGGTTGCTACCCATTTTGACTGAGAACGAACGGTACTCGTTTCTTTTGCATTGTACATTGCTTGCAGGTGAACTGAAACATATTCAGACACTCCAACTCGACGCCGAAGGATCTCCTGGGCAGCAGTTCGAAGGGTTTACCTCGCTGCTTGTATCTTCAGACGGTTCTGAGCTGCTCGCCACAGCCAATATCGCGCGGGGGTGAGTCTATCCTGTTATACATGCTCTGGTTCCTAGTAGGGGCCCACTGGACGCTTGAGCCGCCACCTAGTTTTCTGCAGATCTTTCGTTACCCTGCCCATTCGACCGACTGTTGGTGACCAATATGATGTGCCTGAAGCCACAGTGTATCCGATGCGTGATTCTGACCGAGGGATTCTACGGGCTTCTGCGCTAAGTGAGCGACCCGAGCCGTCATAGATCTCAATATTGAGTTTCCACGCTTATTAGCAGTAAACTGTTCTTTGTTCATTGTTTTCGAACTCGTATCGGAGGAAGGATCTCATTACGTTCTATGGTCTGCTGCAGGCCTGACTGCCAATGGGAGATATCGTAGCGGAGGCCGGGGAGACCTACTTCTCAGTCCTCTCGAGCGGCCTTCTGAGTTACTGAGGTGAGGCTAAGAGAGGGGTCGCATCATATGTTACGGCAACGGTTAGGATGAGCTCCTCGTTGATGATTGTCAGATTCCGTGGCGGAGTGCGGTCAAGACGGAGCACTACGCTGAACATATCCGACTTCTCCAGTGTATGCGGCAGAGAAGTTAGTCTTGAAGCCATAGTCCGTCTGAGTACTCCGAGAGTGCAACTTGGAGTTGTCGTTATATTCAGTTTCAGATCGACTTCGAGGATTCCGTGGGAGCCTGCTTGGGATCTGCCGTTTCGAGTCTCCTGATTCCTCTATCCCAAGGTCTAATCCTGCAGCTACTGTCTATCCTGTCGGGGTGTATGATGGAAGACGTGTGCGAAGCTTCTTCGTTGAGGTGATCTCATAATCATCTGTATTCTGGTTCAACGCTCCCGTCTGAGCTACTGAAGTCCATTTCCTCGGCAAGCACCAGCGGCAACTGAGTAGCTGGACATGTCCCATCTGTACCCATCCAATTTGGCATGCCACCCGGCGCCTTCTGCTCACCCCACGGTTTTCGACTCTGTTCTCAGTCATTCGATGCAGCGTATAGGCCCACGGCTGCGGCGGAGCTCAATAATGGTGACATGATGATAAGCTTCGCTCCGTAAGGCCCCTCGTATTTTACAGGCCGCGGCGGCCCTCTCTTTCTTTAGGATTGCGAGGTTCGTTACGCCCCTAGCACTGAGAATCGGTTATATAACAGCAGATGAGCTAAGAGAGGGTATTGTTTCTGGAAGAACGCTGAACCCGGTTATTATCGCGGATCTCCCGCGAAACGATGGGTAGGTCGGGTAAGGCCTGCTGAGCTCGGAATGCACACAATGTCCTCTTCTTCTTGACTCAGCAAAGCAGTTGAAAGACTCGCCCCTTCGGTAAGATATTTGCTCGGTCAATGACTCCGTCAATCAGAGTCTCTCCATTGCACGACTGGGGCCTCTATTTCCGCTGCCCATTAATAGAAGGTGTTTCGATAGATACAACGTTGTTTTGCAATCTGGACTGGCTGTGCGGGAGGATCGCAGAAGTGGGAGGATCTTTGTTTACACCGTCAATGATAATACGGTGTCTCTCGAGATCTTGGTAAACAATCAGAAGTCTCCATCGCTCTCAAATGGGCTATCCTCATACTTTTCAGGGCGAAAGGGTCAACTTGTTCACAACTTACGAGTGGATACCTAAATGACGCCTCAATCGACAATCGTGGGTGGCCTGTTCGATTCGGCTTCTTCGCCTTCTCAGCCACGAGACTGTAGTTTCACAAGTTGAACACTTTCTGTCTATACGCAGCTCAGTACCGCTTCTCCCTTTTGTATCACCTCAACCATGGGCGCCTTGCGTGCGTCCTCGACTGCGTGGAACTGAGATGAGCTGAATCGGTCTCGGCCAATTGCGCAGCTTCTTATCAGTACTTAATCACGACCGCTTGTAAAGGCCTACTTTATCTCCGTAGCAGCCACTGGCTGCCAGCCAGTGCTACAGCTTTTGCTGGAAGAAGTTGTTGCGCTTAGTTATATGCGGAGGAAAGCGCATGGTGATTTTCTCATGGGCTTCGCTAGCTGTGCGGCTTACCATCAACATTACGGAGTTTCAGGAGATGACTAAAATCATCAGTATCGTTTCATCACCACCTTTCTCTCACCTCGAAGATATGAGCTGGTACTGCGTCTCGGTATTGCAGAGTCACAAATACTAACCTGCTTCTTGTGTTGGCGCTGTGTCGAGTCGTTGAACGGTGTACCGCCTCGCTGGAGAATCCTGAGAGCTCCCTCACAGCCTGCCAAGCTTACTAGAGCCGGTTGCATTGAGCACCTCAAGCTCAAGTTGTAGATTGATATCATCTCGGACGTACGGTCGCAGTACAACTCTAGTCCAGAAAATGGCACCTCATCTCCCAATCATCAATGTACTGAAGGCCCTCCTGAACGCCGTGTACCATAGCGTACCTCACCTGACCCCGGAGGGCACTCAACTGCTTATGTGAGCTCTCCAATATGGGGTACGGATACGAACTATCATTGAATGAAAACATGAAAAACAACGCGATAAGCTAGTCCCTTGATCTTGCACTGTCTAACTTGAGCGGCTGGTTGGTCAGGTCGGTATTGCAGTTGAGCTGGCGAGCTAGACTTTACTTATGCCTCCACATACTCCGAGTCCTCCGAGATGTAGTTGCCGCACGCCTGTTCTTCTCCGAAGAGAGTTTGACAGGTTTCGCAGAGCCTTCTACTAGGGGAAGGTTCCAGCCTAGAGTTGTTCTTGCTGAAGATACTGAAGGCCCCGAAGGAGGTACGCCACTCTTCGTACCGGAGTAGGTCACCTTAGTCAGATGGAAGTTGAAAACAATGAGGACTCCTTGCTAGCCGCAGAGATCGTCCATATCTTAGAAGCAGCTTAAAAAGTGAATGGGTTGCGACTCGCAACTTGCGAGTTAAATCGGCTTCGGTAGGGACTGCCCATCCGCAGGTGTATGGCCCAGCGCTCAGCCAAATACTTCATCCGACCATGAGAACAGAGCTCATCCGTGGCACTGGCTTCCCGCAGGGTCTTTGGGTAGCACAATGACCGCACTTCCGCGTGGTGAACTCTTCCGTTTATAGGTCTGGCAGGGTGATGATGAAGTCGATCCTGAGGGATACGTTGTCTTGTATTATCTACACGGTGGTGGCTACTGCTTCTTCGATGGAATCACCAGCCATCTAGAGCTCGCCACTCGGATGATCGCCGAGCTACAAGATGAGCTGTCCTCCGCTGGCTGGGCTGATGTCAAGGTGGTCGCATTCATCCTCGACTACTCGTTGGCGCCACAGGCCATCCTGCCAACTCAGCTGGAGGAGGCCGTCGAAGGTTACAAATATATCCTGTCCCAGGACAGGTATCCCGTGGAGGCTGGCGACATAGTGATCAGTGGGGACTCTGCTGGCGGGGCCCTGGTGCTCAGTTTACTCAAATGCCTCCATGAAGGAGCATTCGGCTGTGGACCTCTAGCCGGGCCTGCGTGTGCTCATACAGTGTCACCAATGCTGAGCCTCTCTCGCAGTCTTGCACGAGGGAGTTACAACTTCAATCGCGATTTTCTATCAAACTGTCTACTGTGGTACTCCGCGAGCTGTGCTCTGTATGGCCGTCCGTCGCGGCCTGGTGAGGGACATCGGTCATCCAGAGCAAGAGTAGCTGAAGAAACTTTTTCGCTCGAATGGCGAAGGGTTAGGGGGAGAGTATCAGAAGACAAGCAGGATGAAGTGAGTGGTTGCAGCTTACACATGCCGTTCAACTCTACGCCAGCCTCCTCATTATGAGGAGTAAAGTCCTGGACCTCCAATGAAGACCTCATTGAACTTCTCCTCAGAATCCCATGTTCACATTCACCTCAGTCAGCCGTGCCACATTCGGAAGAGTACCTATATTGGTTCAAGTACTGCTCGCCGTTCACAAGAGCAAGTTCACATTGCATTTCTTCGCAGGCCGGCGGCTCTGAAGGCTTCCTCGAGGAGATACTACACTTTGTTAAGATGACCGATGATGTCGTGACCCTTGAAGTCTATGAGGATCGCTTCCACATTTTTCCAATGCTTTCTTGGGTGCCGCTAGCTGGTTTATGTTTCGCTTCACCGTTGTTTATGGGCTTGCCTCAGATAATACCCCAAGGGAAGATCGCTATCAAGCGATGGGCCTCGTTTTCGAGCAGCGCGCTGATGGGCAAACCCTTGCCCTTGGGCCAGCATCTTGCTGTTTACCCAGCAGGCTCCGTCAAACCGCATCCACAATTAGACTGGGACACCGCTCAGTCCGGATAAGATCATTTTAGTTTTCCCTAGCACCGTGCAAGGTTCTTTATCCTTGCGTTGAACAAGACGGGGAGCGGACACAAATAAGCTCATTCGCGAGATTTGCCTTAGCTGCCGTCCTTTTCGTTCATCATGGTCGCTTGGGGTACTATCACGCGCCTCCCGCGATTTTTCTATTTCATTGTCTGGCGTCTGAATCCGATTACCTCACCACAGGGAAAGGAGCTCATGGAGTGGGTCTTTTGAACCGAT
The DNA here is from genome assembly GCA_013115135.1 of Perkinsus olseni. NCBI lineage: Eukaryota > Perkinsozoa > Perkinsida > Perkinsidae > Perkinsus > Perkinsus olseni. The sequence goes on from JABANP010000475.1 coordinate 13,885, forward strand.
CACATTTGTTCGTATCCATTTCTGAGCAGGCGTCTCGGTGCTTTGCATCTTGTTGCCTGCGCCTACCTCTTCAAGAGCTCTATGCGTGCCGTGGCGGAGGTAATGCTTCCGTATCGCCCCTGCGCCAGGCACAGATTGTTTTCTTCAGCTGCTCTCTTACGCACTCTTCAGCTGTGACCTTAGTTGGTCACTTACGATAACCTTATTCCTGCCACTTCCCCCTGAGGTAGAGAGAGGCTCCCCTTGCCTGGCTTATCCTGTGTTCAGTTCTCAGACGAGTCGAGCGATGCGTCGAAGTACTACGCTGAGGTTATGGCCGTGGTGGAGAGTCTGACTAAAGTCCGCTAGTTTCATGCTGAGAGCCCTCCGACTGAGTCCGTCAGGTATTCGCCCCACCATTCGTGGAGATGCTCTATCCCTCCTTGATGACGGAGGGTATCTATTTGAAAGAGAACTCACTGAGAGGAACTTGGGTGAGGGCTCATGCTGATTCAATGGGCTGGTTTCTTTGGTGGCTCGAGCTGCTGTGGTGGCCAAAGGCCAAGATGTGTCTATCGGGTGCATATTTTCTATTGCGTTCACGCGATACACGAACTTCCACAGCTTTTCTGCGTCTTCCTTGGCGGAACGTGGGGTCTTATTTCAGGTCTTCTTCTCGGAGCCCCATCCTGAAATTGTTGACGAGCATGTTGTACTGTATTACATTCATGGTGGGGGCTATTGCTTCTTCGATGGAGCATCAAGTCATCTCGAGCTCTGCGCCTCTATGATGACCGAGCTGCAAGCTAAATTAGATTCCTGCTGGCAGGCGAGAGTGAAGGTTGTGGCGATGATCATCGACTACTCCTTGGCCCCTGCAAGCATCTTTCCGAAGCAACTTGATGAGGTTGTGGCAGGGTACAAATACGTGCTCGAACAGACACGATTTCCGACGAGGCCTGAGAGGGTCGTGCTAGCCGGAGATTCAGCAGGGGGAGCGCTCGCTCTGGGGTGTCTCAAATCCTTGGCAAGAAACGCATCCGGCTACAACTTGCCCTCACCCGCGTGTTGTCTGGCGATGTCCCCGGTGGTAGACTTAGGGAAAAGCCTGGCGGGTCATATATACGACATGAGCCGGGACATGCTCTCGAATGTGATGGTTTGGAACGCTGGCATGGCTCTGATTCACGGAGAGTGGTATCGGTCTCCGGCTGAAGACAACGCTGATGGAACGGGAGAGTGGCGAGTGATAGATAGCAAGGAACTTTTTGGCACCAAAAAGGGAGTCCGACGTTTGACAGTCGGATAACGTGGAGAGTGCTCTTCTGATCAGGCTGACCTGGCCTCAGTCACTCTGGGTGATTTTGGACCAACCACATTTGGAGGCTGTCCCATACTGTTGCAGGTAGATGCTGTGTAGAACTTTGCCATAAGAACACTTAGTGAGCCTCACTCTCAGGCGGGAGAGGTGGAGGGATTCATGGAGGATATTTTGCCCTTCGCAGAGCGGGCAGCGGCGGTGACGAGCTGCCGGTTGGAGGTCTACGAAGAGATGATACACGTCTTTCCTATGTTCAGCTCGGTGATGAACGGAAGGACATTCCCGTCAGATATGAGCTTGCTGTTGATGAGTAGGTTCTAGGCGAGGGAAGGTTGGCAATCACGAGATGGACGGAGTTCTGCATCGACGTCTTGGATGGCCGTTGTGATAACCACTCTCCTGGCTACTACTTTATATCGCTGGCCGGCGGGGCCAAACGCTTGCCTTGGTCGCTTTGATTCATCACTGTGCCCATGGTGTGTTTTCCGTGCCTGTGGATTTGTGTCAACTGCGAGGCTCGGTAGTTATCGTCGGTGACTCCTCATAGATTCGCCGGAGTCGAACGGCCGTTCCACGTCGTGGTGGCTTTCCGGATTACCGGCTAAAAGCTGGACGAATAACCTTGCGTTGAAATCATTTCAACCAACTCCATCATTTCAATGAAATGTTGGAGTTGGTTGCAGTTCCACAAATGCATAACACATACACCGCTGGAAGCTTCCATACAGAGTTGCCACAGTCGGGCTCGATGAGTGCATTTCCCGCCACACAAGAAATGCATGCTTTATCATAAAGCTGTTGAGTTTTGTGTGGTCACATCACGTGACTCATGTTGCTTACTGATCCAGAGAAAGCTGTGTTCGGGTCTGAGTGTGCTTTGAAGGGCCTTGACGGCCTTGGACACCTGGCCCAGCCCGCGAATAATGCGATCGAAACCGCGTCGTCGACGCGCGTTCCCCATGTCGTTGGCATGGTGTCGACGTTGAGTCGAAGAATACGCTGGAATTACTGGTGTCGCTGTTTACCATTCGACGGGACTAGCTGGTGACGCTCGCGCGCGCGTTCGCTGGCCTTACAAACAAGTCAACGTAATAGAAGGCGCGCGCTGGTGCATACAATGATTCGCTCGGCGCTGACTTGATCTGATTGAATGATATTCTGAAGTAGATTGTATTGCTTCCCACTCACTAGTTAAATCAACTCAACATCGCTATCAACTCCATCAGTATTGCTTCCGCAGACAACGACATGCAATGTCATAATATGATAGTCAAATTATTCAATAATTCTACAGTCGCCGGTAGCCGCGTGGGCTCGCCGACCAGCTTCCTTCTAGCCGTCCTCACATTACCGTCGCTGCCACTACCCCTAATACCACCCATGCGACCGATGTGGTGCCTCCGAAGCTCGTGAGGCCACCGCCGCGGAGATTCTCCCGCGGAGACACGGTCGTGCTCATCGCTGCGGCCAAGATGTCGTCCCCGTGGGGGATGTCCAACTCCGCCAGCAGCTCCACCACGGACTTGGAGGTTACCGCAGCCGTCGTAGGACTTGAGCTACTGGGAGCCGCTGTGGTGAGGCTGCGGTAGGGAAGAATCTCCAAGTTTTGCAACCTTTCTTCGATGGACAGTGCTCCGGCCGTGGAGGATAGATCAGGAGCCGCAGTGGTGTTGCCAGGTGGACCCGAAGCTAGCCAATCCTGGTCATCTCCAGGCAGGGTGAAGCCGTCGAAAGGATTGCCCTCAGCAGATGAGCAGAGGAAGATCAAGGCAGAGAGGATAAGCATAGGAGCGGTAATAGTAAATAACTATGAGCGAGAGCTCGATTAGGGAGGGTATTGCGCGCCCTAGAGTTTGAACCATGAAACATCCCAATGAGCGTGAATCTCCGATGATCGCGGTCGCGGAGTGAGGCGAGCCGAAATGAAGATGCGGAATTTGAGTACTTCGAGCGCGGTGCGTGCCACGCGCGGCGTGCGGTGGGTTCAACCCGCCGCTTTATGAGGCAGCTCTGCGGGGAGTTACGTTGGACAATTATTGAATACGCGCCAGGATCACTCATTTGTCTGGAAGGGTCCTCACGGGAGGAATATGTTCCGCCCGAATGCTGGTTCCAGTGCTTGCGGTGGTGCTGACAAAATGGGTGGGCACTCGTAACGGGAGAATACGAGAGGTTAAGAAAGAATTTTCGGTGACCCGAGTACGCCAAACGTCTCTACTATTCCGGGAGGCGAGTTCCTGGCTCGAGCTAATGTTACTGGCGTTCAGGAACGCCACGTGAAATTCGATGCAGCCTCTGAACCGTCCAGAAGAGAGTGGCAAGGGCGCACGCGCAAAAGACACCGCGATGGCATGAAGCAGAAATGACGGGACAACACGAGTCCTCATTGGTTGAGGTACGTGATGCCAGCTACAAGGATGAGGTCAATGTGTAAACAACGCTGCCATGCTCTCTGTAAAACATTTGTCACGCATTTCGCTGAATGTTGCGTTTGGTCAGTTGCGACCAGTAGCCTAGCAGTAGTGGGGAGACTCATTAGGATCGATGCGTACAGGCTGTAACAGCCGAGCTGTGCATTCTTTCGAGATCTTGGCGTCGTTCGTCTGGTGTGTGTGCAAGCTAGCCGCTTCGGGTAGCTGCGCTACTCTTAAGACGAGGAAAACCTTGGGCAAAGACCTTCAGTCATGATATAAGAGTTCAACCCGTCGGGTGGGAAGGTCGTCACTGACGACTCGTCAGCTTCTTTGATCGATGATCATGTTATGACGGAGCGGGCTGATGTATATCACTCTCGTGTGTCAATTTGTAGTAGCACTTCGGCGCGCGACTGTTCGTGAGGCCAACGGACACGAACTACGTAGGTTGTGGATATTATCAGAGTACCAGACAGATATCCAAGAGGATACTGAGAATTACAGCGATGCGCACTCCTGTAACTCGACCACACAACTGAATCTGTGGTGAGGACTTGATAATTTAACGAGCTGTCCTGAGGTAATTTAACGAGTGAAGACGAAGATAACGAGGGCTTGGGACACCTCGCAATAGAGTTTCTCGATAGTAATGGGTAATCGCTTGCAGGGAAGCGAGCAATCGAGTGCGTCTGACTTCAGTCGAAGACTTCGTCAAACTTAGTCGGGACTTAGTCCTTCCTAACGTAGAAGTCGAGACTATCTCAACGCAAATTTGACAGTCACTCCATTGGGGTGGCACATGCACTGGCGCAAGACTTTTGACCGCTCACGACCACCCCGAACACAACTGCGTGCAGTGCACTGCCGCTGTATATCCCGCCAGTAACATGATAGCGCATCATGCTTACACGCAGGCTACGACGACTATCGTTGTTACGGCAGGAGATTAGCACCAAGATGTCAATAGAAAGGCTAGGCTGGCTACAGCCATGAGCTTCTCGGCCATTAAACCCCCCTTGTCGCCGTGAACCTTTCAGCAGCGACATCGTTTAAAAGCGACGATGAGAAACCAATATTCGTCTGCGATAGCAGCACGAATAACAATACTCTACCCTGAGCTGTTGGGGGAGGGAACATTCCGATTCATGCTGCCTAGGCGATAGTCGTGCCGCCCATTGCACTACTTCACCCCTTCACCAACGCGGATTGCCCCAAGGTGGCTATCGACATTCGGTTGGCCATTTGGAAGGGGTTTCGGTACTCTCTGCGCTAGATCCCGCTCGTGGGAAGAAGCCAAGACGTAAATCCTGAAAAGTTCCCGTCGGCGCGGAATCACTTCTCGCTCGCCCTAACCGTTTCGTGTTGGGGCGAGTTCCAAAAACTCCACAATCGGTGTTCCAAGCTCTTCCTTCACTCATTCCCGCTTCTCAGGCTCACGTTTAATCACTTCCCTAGCAATGAGCGCTTCTGTCACCACTCAGCAAATTCCTGCTACTACTGCTCAGGCCACAGCTGCCACGTACTACTCTACTCAGCCTGCGACCACCTCATCTATTACCCCTCCTTCCGGTCCTATGATCGATGAGAAGATTGTCATGAAGCAGAAGGATAAGGCTCTTCGAGAGCTCGAGTCCCGGGTCAAGCTTGCTCTCCAGCAGCACGATCAGATGTATCAGCTTCAGAAGTCTCACATCAACGCCGATCATGACAGGCAGATGGAGTACACCAAGGCAACTATCGAGAAGGAGCGTCAAGCCGCTCTCTTTGACCTCGAGGGCCAGTACCAGACCAACAACCGAGGTTTGGAGCAGGCCGCAATTCAGCAGCGCATGCAGATCGAGACTACCGCTATGCAGCTTGATATCCAGGCTCATCAGCAGAAGATGGTTCAGGAGCACCAAGAGCGTGAGCGCAAGTGGACTGGTAGTCAGGTCGCTGGTATGCCTCCTACTGCCTATCCTACTGCCCCGGTTAGTTATAGCCCTTCCTACACAGTTCAGCAGCCAGGCAATGTTGTGTACACCAGCACCGTCCAGCAACCCAGCACAAGCGTCTCTCCGGCTGCTCAGTGAATGAGGTTGGTATGACGTTGTTATTGTAAGGTCGAGGAAGTCTTTGCTTGTTTTTATATAACTTGTCAAAGCTAGACCCATACATAACGTTCAATTTCAGCATGATAACTCAAGCGTTGTGTTAATAGTAGTGGGAGCGTAGTGGTAATTTTCGAGGGATGAGTGAAGGGCGTGATGAATTTACGCAGAGTAACATATTATTCAGGATTCTAGGGAATGTTGAAGTGTTTTTCACGTAACTTCTAATCGAAACAAATCAATGCAGTGAAATGCACATGTTATCATGACTGATAAGGCGCTATTCATGTGCCACACATAATGTACTGTCACGTAATTCGACATAACAACAACTGCTTTGCTTTGCTTTGCTTGGATCGTCCTGACGTTGTTTTAGCACGGTAGAACGGTATCTCACAACCTTTGTTTCCTCAAAGTCATTTGTACCAGGTAAGCGACTAACATGACAATTGCGATGCTGGCGTGATCTCGCACTCAAATCACCAGCGGGTCCGCATTCAAGACACCCTCACAGAAAAGTGGAAACTCTGACTTCTACCATACTATCGCAGAGCACCATAGAAGTATCCCTAGACCACGGGAATACTCAAAACTCAACAGTATGATAATCAAAGAAACTCCTCCATCATGTCAATAGTTGGTCTTTCTTGGCTGTTGTGTTCGACGAACTTAAGAGGGGGTAGGGCGCACCCATCCTTCGGGGACGGGCCCATCATCCTGGATTATCTCACGATGGCAACTCCATACCAATTTGATCGCCTCTGGGCTGCCAATACCAGCAGCTCTCGGGTCCCCAGCAGGGCCAAACCAATGATTCTGAGGGGCGCCTGTCGTCCTCGCTCTCAATCCGGCGTACGTAGTGCCGTTCACCGTGACTCCAAGGATGGCGTTTTTGACTTGAGGATCGTCGGAAATAACGGCAGCAGTGAGGTGAGCACTCATCCTCTCAGTAGCATCTAGAACGAGCTTGAGCTGGTCGCTCTTCCATGCAGTGCAAACTTGAAAGGGTCCGAAGATCTCCTTGGTACAGACCCCGAAGTTCTCCGGTTTAACGAGCTCCTCTAGGGGAACGAATACAGCAGTAGGCTCGTACGCTCCATAGCATTCGGGAATGGTGTGACCAGTCAACGGCTTGCCACCAAACAGAACTTTGGCCCCTGGGATCTTCAAAAGCTTCTCCTGGTGGTTTTGAATATCAGCCGTAGTATGGCTTAGGACCGGACCAATTGTCAGGTTACTAAGAGATCTCTCTCTAGCTATCTCCCCCATCTTGTCGAATAGTCCTGCGTTGTCCCAGTCATGGTGAGCGAAGAGTATGCTCTGGGCGGAGCACTTCTGGCCGGTATGGGCGTAGGCATCCTGATCGCACGTCCACGCGATGTGTTCGAGCTGTGACACGATGTTGCGAACTGGACCGAGGATCTTCCAGTCGAAACCAGCATCTTCGATCTTGATGCGCCCGGCTGTCACCTGTCAGGCAGCGGAGCACACTGAAGAGTCTGTGGCTGACCGAGTCCAACATACCGAGGCCAACCTCTCCGCCACTACGCTCGAACCCGTGAAAAGCGTCACGCGAGGCCTCCCTTCGATGAGGAGGGTCTCGGCCACCTTGCCACCGCAGTGGATCATATTAACGTCCGTCGGTGGAGCTCCGACCTGCACAGCGGCTGCCCCCCGGTGAAGCCAACGGACTACCTTATGCATCAATCTGAGCCACTCCTCCATGACCATCGACGTCATCGAGGCGCATTTCAATGTTACATGGTTACCCATGTAGAGAGCACCCATCAGTTGCAGGACGGGGATCTCTAGGGGGAAATTGAAGGGAGCGATCAGAGCTGAAAGAAGGGCGTTCGCAATGCAGCAACGGGTAGACAGTGAGACCTGTAGGGCCATAGGGCCATCGATAGCCCTGACTTTGCTGGCCGTCCCGATCACCGGACACCGTGAATCCTCGTGCAAGGAATCGAACCTACACCAGACTTCCAGTGGGGAAGGAGAGCAGTGCATCCTACTGACCTGATCCCCTGAGAAGTTTTCCAAAAAAATGCGGACAATATCGACCTCGGCGACACTCTGGATCCAACTCTTAGGAGCCACTCTCTGAATACACCTGCGAGCGACAAGTTCTGCAGTCTCCTTTGCTCGGAAGGTATTCGACATTTGCTGCCAACTGCACCCTCACAGCGACGCGACTATGATAGGGCAATAACGAATGGAGGGAGTAGCCGTCGAAACATCGGCCTGAGTACTTTGCGAAGTGATCGGAAACCTCCTTCTTTCGAAGCTCCGCCGCCAACTTGTGTGAAATGTCGCCGTACATGCGATACCTCTCTACGTTACGCTGAGAGAATGAATGAAAGACTCGCTAGCATCCGAGGGGATCCCTATTACGAATGGATTGTGAAGGCCACTCTTAGGGATGGCCCTCATAGACTTGACAAAGGGCTCGAGATCGCCGACACCCGTGTCTGGCATCCTCAGCATCGCCCTTCCTGTGAGGGGATCTACAATGTCCGTGGTCTTCGCAGCCGGCACCCACTGTCCGTTCAAAAAATTATGACTGACCGAGAACAAGGAGCAAGCTCGAATATCAGCGGAATCTTTACTAGCAGATGCCCTGATAACAACACCTACAGTTTGACCGGCTCTCCATCAGTCTGATACGGATCAAAGTTTATGAAATCGAGACTCCCTGTCGCCATGGAAGTGAAGGCTCGGGTAGAGTGAGCCACCGCCCCGACAGCCGCTGGGACGAATCTTCTGGTGGCGGAAGTCAGCATACTGGAAGGGTGAATGGGAAGCCACTAAAATGAGGTAGACCCCGGCGAGCTAGGCTCAACAGCGACGACCGTGAGATCACGAAACGGGGACAACGAAATGATAAAAAGCAAAATCCAATTGCGCTCATCTACTTCGGCAGGGAATCGACAAGAGCGTAGAGGCTCTTCCAGCCGTAGTTTCCAACATCCACATCCGAAACACGCTCACTTTTCTTAGTTCGATCAATTGTGAGCCCGAGGCCCTCATTGTTCACCAGTTCACGGTACGCGGCACGAGCCTGCGCTTCAACAAGGTGGCGTCCTAGGCAGTAATGCAACCCTGACCCGAACGTCAGCGAAGTGATCTCTGGCGATCTGTCTGGTTTGAACTCCGCGGCCTCCTCCCCGAAAGCTTTGGAGTCGATATTAGCAGCACCGATCATGATGAGCAGAAGGCTGCCCTTAGGGATGGTGACGCCTCCAATGGTCGCGCCAGCCTTAATCACAGTCCGAGGGTTCCGCATCAACGAGGGCTCCACTCTCATGCACTCCTTGCAGAACTTCACAACGCCTTTATCATCGTCCGGCTTCGGCAACATACTCGGGTCGCAGGAGGAAATCCTCAAGGCTAAATTGAGCAGCCCATTGGCAGTCGTCATGTTGACCATCAATTGGACCATCACGGTCAGAGCCTCAGCCGTTGAGATCGTCCCGAGCAACACCGCGGCCTTTAGCGACTCTGTTGGGGTCCCCGACAAGGGCGACTGAAGGGCCCGGTTGAGGGCGATGAAGTACTCAGGGGTCTCCGCTAGGAGCTGCGGATACTCCCAGACATGCATGTAGGGCCGTATGCCTCTCCGCAGGGACAAGTCAGGACGGAGGATCTGTAGGGTGGGCCACAGCCCTACCTCCATTATCATGCGCAGGGTCGGACGAACGCTTGCCAGTAGGCCTCTGATGAAATCCATAGCAGCGGCTGAGGAGAGGGCCGGACGACGGCCGATGCCGCCCAGAGGAGAGACTAGTCGAACAGCCACATCGTTGTAGTGTATGAACCTGAGAAGCTCCTAATGAAATCCTTTCGCGCCCACGACGGTGATGACCTGTCGATGAGCTCTGGCGTTGGGTCCTTTGCAATCCCAGCAACACACAGAGAGGTGTACATCTGCACTCGCTTCGCCCACTTCACCAAGTCACCAGTCGTGCGGAGGAGAGGACGATTGGCGGCGAGGGCCCGATCAATGACCTCCGTGTAAATGCCCTTTACTTTGGAGGCAGCATAGAACCTGAGAGCCCAAGTATGCTCCGAAAGAAGTATTTTCCCTCACCGTTTGACGGTCTTCAAAACTCTATCATGATCTGTCTTCGTCATCGTGTTGAGGGCTACTAAGCGTCCGTCCACCCATGGGTTGCTCGAGAAGTACTCCGACTTAGCGGTGACCTCCATGGCCGCCTCCATCGTGTGGACCAAGTAAAAATTAGGCTCACTGCCTAGCACCTAGGGTTGGAAGGATTCATTTCAGGCAGGATGGTGATGCTAGCGGACTTACGGGTATCACAGGTTGACCAGGGAAATCTTTGTGGAGCTTCTTATTGAATTCAACATGATTTTTTCGGACTTCCGGGTCCAGCAAGGTCTCCAAGCGAACGCCTTTCGATGGTTTAGGGCTGTCACTTGCAACTTTGGCCGAAAGGAGGAGCTTCAGTACGTAAGCCGCGACCAGCGTGAGGAAAACGATGGGAATAGTGAAGCCATCAAAGGTTATTGTCATATTGGAAGGGCTGTTGGATGAGGACTCTCTCTGAGATCAGCGGGCTTGAGTCCAGTCCCACAGGCTCCCTCGGCAATCCGCCACCCTCCCATTACTCCCTGCCCTCAGCCACATAGCCGTTTTTGCATCTTTCAAAGTCAAGGCACGGCATCTTGCGTTCAATTATTTTGGTTGTCGGCCGGCGGAGCGAGGCTGCTTTACGACATTTTTCGTTTTTTCTTAGCGGAGCGACGCACTCTTCGACCTCGGGCTGGTGTCATTCAAAACCGCGCTCCATTTCGTAAATCAATGCAACCGTCGTTGGTGAAGTACAGCACCCCCATCTCCATTGCCAATATCGGCAATAAGACCGGCAAGAAGGTGGTAACTGACAGACGTCCCCTCACGCAAATGCTGCTGTTAGGGCGCCTCACCGAAGGCGGCGGTAGAGGGGGTACCAGGCATGACTCAGACAGAGGACATTCTCAATTCCATACTGCCGCCAAGGGAGTGGTCGGATGAGGACAGGCTTTGGGTAGGGTAGGGAAACCGTAAGATACGCTAAGCTGTGTCGAAGGGAATCCCCGTCGTCGCGGTTGAGAACGGGCATGAACCCAGCAATGGGTTCCAATTTGGTGGTAGCACAGAAATTCATTTTTCCAAGCTACGGGGTGTGGATTCAAGCACGCAGTCTCTATAAACTCATAAGATATCGTGTACCTTCCCTGCTTGGTTGGTACCATCTCTCGATTCTAGCTCAGTGCTTGCTGCGCCTTGCAAGGTTCAATATGTATCATCAACTCCCGCCACTCGGGCTGATGTAGTGGCCCTGCAGCAGGAGCTGGATAAGAGACTACAGGAACGGCAGGCCAGGGAGACCGGCATCTGCCCTGTTCGCGAGGACCTCTATGGCCAGGCCTTTGATGAGCTCATCCGTCAGGTGGGTTCTCGTGAGCATTCTCTACAGGCGGTAGCCGCGGTCGTGTCAGATGACGATCATTTGTGCCGAGAGAGGCCTGCTGGCCCTGAGAGTGAGAGACGAGGTCCGCATGACCATCGCGGCCTACCAGTCGCTGTATGAGTCCTCCATTGCCTTCGGCATTCGGAAAGCTCTCATGGCGGAGCAGCGCAGGTTCAACGAGAAGCAGGAGACGGAGGAGCTGACGGCTGATATCGAACGACTGGAGGTAGTAGGGGAGTTGGTGGAAGAGTGGTACGGTGTGGTGGCAGAATGATGTGAAGGCTATGGAGCAAAGGATTGTTGATGCCCAGGAGGGCGGGGAGGCGAAACGCAGCGAGAACCAGAGGCAACACGAGGAAGAAGTAAGGCCAAAGGAGAGATGGAGCTTCTTTAGGAGCGGCTGATGGGGGGGACCTTACGTGAATCAGGTGGAACGATTACGAAAGGAAAACACTCAGTTGAAGGAGCAATTGGAATCACTCTTGGCTGTGCCGAGGAAGTAACGTATAATGGCCATGCGTCGTCATGTCTATTGTTATTGATAATGGCAGTTGCTGGTGTTGCGTCGGTAGTGATGGCACTAACGGTGGGTGGTGTACGGGGTGATGCTGCAGGGTACTGTACCTTCCCGGTTGATTATTCATGCCGTCTAAACGTCCGTCTACTACTCCTGTTGAAGCTGCTAGTGGTGGAAAGAAGTCCAAGGGGAGTCCTGCTGCCACCGGCCACAAGAAGAAAGCTGCTGGCACAGGTCTGAAGTTCCCCTTGGGCAACACGGCCACGAGCTGCAGTGAGAAGCTCTTTGCCTGGCTCATCCACCCAGTCACGGTTGAGCAGTTCTTTGAGGAGTACTGGGAGAAGAAGCCCTTGCACGTGAAGCGGCCGGATGCTCGTGACTACTACTCGGGCGTGTGGACGAAGGCCATGGCGGAAAAGACTCTGGCCAAGCACGAGTGTCGTTTTGGGGAGAGTGTCAACTTTGCCCGGGTAGAGGACGGAGCGAAGGTGATGCACAATGGCGAGGAGGGCGAGAAGGCGACTGTTGAGTACATGCAAGAGCGGTTCGAGGAAGGGGTCAGCTGCCAGTTCATGCAGCCTCAGCGCTTCAGCAAACCCTGCCATGCTCTAATGGAGCGGTTGGAGAACTACTTCGGAACTCTCTGGGGGGCCAACTCGTACCTGACCCCGGCCAACTCAGTTGGGTTCGCCCCTCACTATGATGATGTGGAGGTGTTCATGCTGCAGACGGAGGGCAGCAAGCGATGGCGGCTGTACGACAGCCCTGATGATGATGGTCCGCTGCCGATGGACTATAGCCGGTACGCTGAGGAGTGACCAGCTTAGGGTGGTTGTTGTATTGATGTTCGCCTCAGAGATTACACGGAGGAGGAGCTGGCTCTGCCTTACTTCGACGAGGTTATCGAGCAGGGAGACTTGCTTTACATCCCCAGAGGTAGTGGGCCATGCACGTCGCGTTGCTCCACCTCCGCATTGATTTCTGGTCCCTGCTGCTGCTGTTGTCGGTCATGCGCTCTCATTGGCAGCTGTCCATGTTAGGTACGGTCCATTTTGGCTGCGTATCGCCTGGTGGTTACTCCCACCACCTCACGGTGAGCACCTACTACCACAACTCTTGGGGCGAACTCCTCCAGAACCTCCTCATACCGGGGGCACTGGCTAAGGCCATGAAGGAGGATGTCGCCTTCAGGGAGGGTGTGCCGGTGAATTGGATGAGGTGCCACCAGCATGGCAGCGAAGGCCGTCCAGCGATGTGTTTGGCAGGTACATGGGCCGACTGATGGCACCGGTCACGGTCGAGACTGCAGCACGGGAGGCAGGGGAAGATGAGGACAATGCTAGTGATGATGAGGCCACGGCTGAGGAGGAGGACGACAGCAGCATGGCGGCGGAGGAGGAGGTGGAGAAGGTTGCTAGAGTCCCCCCTCAAGGGGAGACTCAGGCCGACCCGGAGGCGCTGATGCGGGCACGGAAGGCATTCAAGGGTCATGTTAAGGAGCTGATCGCTAAGCTTGGTGAATATGTCGATGAGGATGATGCTGCCGATCAGACTGCGGTAAGGCGGCTCAGGGGGGGTGTTAGGGTTACCGTGAGAAGTTTCCCTGGCAGGTTGACTTCATAGCCTTGCGGACTCCCCCTGCTCCCAGGGCGGGTGAGACTAAGACGCACGGGCCGAGTCCGGCCGCTCAGGGCAACCTCCTCGTACGGTGGCAGAACCCGGCATGGGTACGGGTCGCTGTGGAGAGCGATGTGGAGACGATGGAGTCCACGACCCTCATCTTCCACTGTGCGGACAACAAGATGTCTCAGCACATGATGTCGGATGATGCCAGCAAGAGGACGCCGGGCACGCTGGAGATCTCTGGTGTGGATAAGGTGGCTGCTCTGTCGGAGATGTACCGGGTTTGGCCCGACTGGGTTGACATGCAGAAGTTGGGCCAAGGTCTGACGACCAGCCTTTGGGAGGAGGGGGTAGTACAGACTAAGGCCCCTCCTGAGGGAATGTAGAATAGGGTTCCTAACTGCACCTTATGTGTCTTACGTTTTCTCCAGGGTAGCGGGTTTTGCGTAGTGGAAGTGTTAATTAGAGGGGGGTGAGGTGGGCTGGGGGTATCTTAGGTTGAAGCTGGCAGTAAATAGATCTTTTGCTGTGATGTCTAAGAGAGACGCACTGCGACAGCTTCGTGAGCTCCGTGCAGGCGGAGGGAAGCGCTCAGAGCAGTACGAGGTCAGGGAGAGCGGCAGGATCATCGAAGAGGTCCCTAGGGTTGTCTGGAAGGGTTGAGCCTACGGTGACTGACTTAGGTTGACGAGGATGAGTACCGTAAATTGTGCAAGGAGAGAAGGAACGACAACTTCGTGGTGGACGATCAGGGTGGGGATGGGGGTGGGTACATCGATGACGGTCAGGAGCTGTGGGACGAGGTAGGAGGCCGCTTGCTGCGGTGAGGATGATGAGGGCCGTGCTAGGAAGAGTACGACTCGGAGTTGGAGAGGTTGAACGATGAGGAAGAGATGGGCGGGTCGAAGAATGTAAGGGCGTTGCAGTGGCAGAGGAGGGGGAGGGTGCTTGCAGGCCCGCAAGATGCTGGATAGAGCACGAAAGCAGAGGCAGGCGGAGAGGGAGGCGGCGGCTAGGCGGATGCAGGAGAGGGAGAAGGGACAGAGAGGGATTGCCCAGTTCTTCAAGGTGAGACGAGGAAGACGGTGTCTACGGCGGTTGCCGTACGACTGGGCCGCAGAGTTTGTCGTTCCTGGCTGCAGGGACCGAGTCGGAGCAAGCCGGCTACACGTACTAAAGTGGAGGAGGAGCCAGCACCGGTAGACACGGCAGCAGTCGACGACATGCTCGAGGGCTTCGAGGATGAGCTCTTGGCGATGGAAGAAGGCGGATCTGCTGAGGCCCGTCCGACAAGGGTGAACTCGAGTGACTCGTCGGATTGGATTCTTCGTTATGGATAGGTCGCACGGAGCACCCCAGCTGCCGTGGCCTCAGCGAGTAGCAGGAAGCGGCCGGTCGAGGAATGCCGGGATGTGGAGCCCAGTGGTGCTGTGAAGGCAGAGGAGGATGCCGTCGTGGAGGAGCATGATGATCACGCTGAGGAAGTGAGCATCGCGAGTGGTGGCCTGTCTATCCCTCGGCTATTCTGAATAGCCTATTCACGAGAGCCGATTCCGACGTCTGTCTTGCTGGAGCGGACTGTTGCTTCCGTAGGATACCGTCGAGAATATTCCCAAATCGACTACTAAGCGACGCCGAACGAGTCTTGAGGAGGCCAGCGTTCCAGTGGAGGAGGCGTCGAGGCCGGAGCAAGATAAGGGTAAAGAGAAGAAGGAGGACGAAGAGAGAACGAAGGAAGAGGACTCTACAAGTGGGGGCTAGCGAGGAGTAGCAGCTAGCCCACGGGTGGCCTTTAGGTCCACCGGCTCCTCGGCCGTCTGGAGCACCAGCCGCCGTAGTGAAGGACAGCGAGTCGCCGCAGAAGGTGGTGGACTTTGGCGACTCATGGCTGATAACAGACGACACGGATGATGCCGAATCCAAGGCTGCCTGTAGTCCACATGGTAAGTGGCTGCGTGTTTCTGTTGGGTCTGATGATACTGACACCCGCGCTGTTCCATAGTCGAGATAGCGTTTTGTCGCTCAGGCTCCGCCGGGGACGATCATGGCCTTGACGCTGTGAAGGAAGAAGATGGGTCTCTGATGATGTGAGCTTCCCCGTTCACCACGACGGTGTTCGGCGTGCATTCCGGCGGCTGCTGCTTTCTGTAGGGCTACTTCGTTGCGGCAGGTACCTCCTCGATGTTTACGAGGATGTCTTGCCGGACAAGACAGCAGCTCTCTTCCTCTTCGGTATGTCGAGCACACCCTGCTCCTCGCCAGCACTGGCCCTGAGCAGGTAAAACGAGACGACGGGACGGCGGCAAGGCATCGGCTAGAGCACAGTTCGATTCATGCTGCGTAGTTGTCACCAACATTATGCGCAACTGCTTCTTCCTTCCGGTAAGAGACTGCTGCTAGTGGGATTCAGTATGCCAATGCCTCGCCTCAGAGGGAGCAGTCAGAAGACGAGAGTGAGTGTAGAGCGGCGTGCTACTCCGTGATGCAGGAGGTGAGCACTCCCGGTGGGTCACCTCAGTTGCTGCCATTCTAGTGCTCCTGACCTCTACTACTATCGTATAGTTGCAGGCATGAAGGCGTAGTGAGTATCATCTCTCTGTTCAGTTCGAGGCCCTACGGAAGAAGAGCGGAGGGGTGTTGGCTGCTGTGAATAAGTACAAGTGCAAGTTCGTCTGGCGCAACTACTGCTTCGACCAAGTCCATGGCATACCTCACGGCCGTTTGGGGTAGGGCAAGTGACCGACTGAGTGTCACTGTATTGCAGTCGGGTTAGAGGCGTCTAACTTTTTATGCTCTCTAGGTCCATCGGCAGCTCTGGACGGTTGTCAGGTGCCTTAAGGTTGTGTATTCGTCCAACTGCCCAGCACTGCCATCCGGGTTGGAGGGCAAGTCCTTCTCTCATGTGTTTGGCAACAACACCTCTCTGACGGAGCTGTTCCTCGTCAAGCGACGTATCATGGGTCCATGCTGGATACAGATAAGTGCAGGGTCCTTCAACGCTTCAACGAGTAAGATGCTTCCACCAGCGGCCGCCCACGGAGCCTGATTGTGTGCGTCGCTCCGCCTCAGCATTGAACAAGCTCTCCTGGTGCACTCGAGAGGTCCGAGTACAGACTGGGACGAAGGGAATATCGGTGGTAAGTACTACCGGCAGTAGCCATCCTGTAACGCGTGGACGGAGTAGGTACCTGCTGATGCGACGCCGCCTCTGCCACCGTTGTCAATAATGAGCCTCTCTATCAAGACCAACACGACTAAGCAGACGAAGGCGCCGACTGGCAAGGGTCAGAATCGCCTCGCTTGATCGCTGAGGGTCGAAATATGGATACCGCAGGACGATGGACTGCGGCAGCCCAGCAGCAACAGCACGAGATAGCAGTCGCGGCTTATTATCATAACCCCAACCTAGATGTCGATGAGGCCAACGAGGAGTGTCTTCGGCGGGGTGAGTGTAAGCAGCGGGTTGGTGTATCTTACACGCTTCGACCTCAAGGTATGCAAACCTTCATGGCAGTGACGAAAATAGAGGGCGTCACCTTCCCTAAGGGCCCTCTGGCAAAGGTGAGTAGTGGCCTTACTGAGGTCTGTCTTGCATTCGCCCTTCAGAATATCGTCGTGGAGTCGAGTGAACGTGCCCTGCTCAATCACCTGGCCGCCATGGTCACTCGGGCTGATCCTGACATCATATTGGGACATAACATGTAGGGCCTCAGCAACGATCCCCCCTCGAGTAGCCTTCTGCCGGCTCGTTGTAGATTTGGATTCGGTTTGGATATCCTGGCCCAGCGGATGCAGCATCATAAGCTGCCTGCGTGGCACAAGTTCAGCCGCCTTAAAAGGTGGGTTCAGGATGGCTAAGGAGAATTGTCCTGCCAACAGCGAGCGCTCAGGCCGACCGGGCATCTTCCTTTTGGGCACGCCGGGAAGAAGCGTGATGGCAGAGGCAACGCCGGTGGAGGCAGCCTCTGGCTGGGCCGCAGCCTGACAGCCGGACGCCTGGTGTGTGATACGTACCTGAGCGCTAGAGAGTATCTGAGGTTGACCACGTACGACTTGGGAAGCCTCTCGCTGAAGTTGTTGAAGGTGAGGCCGGTCGGACGTCAGTAGCGGTATGATCGAGTCTTGCATGGTCAGACAGCGCGAGCCCCCGTGGCGTTGGATTCCTTGGTGAAGTTCTACGAGGACCCTAGGGCGCTCTCGGCACTGGCGGAGCATACGCTCACCGATGCCGTCTTGCAACTGCGGGTCGGATGGGCGCTGCAGGTAGGGCCGCCGTGGGTCGGAAGTGTTCGGGGCATTCTGTTGGCCGCGTTGTAGGTGTTGTCTTTGACGAGGCAGTTGACTAATTTGGCGGGGAATCTTTGGAGCCACTCGCTGCAGAACAAGAGAGCTGAGAGGAATGAGATACTTTTAGTACACGAGTTCCACAGGTAAGGCATTATATCTCCCGGTTGCTCGCACGGCTGGTCGAGTCGTGGATGACATGTGCTGGCCAGCCTCGAGTGGGGAGTGGGGAGTGTCGTGCTTCCTCTGCACGGCTTTCACGTGGGCGGCTGAGTAGCTTAGTTGCTGGTTTTTGTATCAGAAAGAAGTTCATCGTTCCTGACAAGGAGAGACCCGGTGACCGGAAGAGCTACCAGGCTGATGTGTTTGACGAGGGCGGCGATAACCCCCAGGCCAAGGCCCCTGCTGGACCCCGGAGGAAGAAGGCAGCGTAAGGAGGATCGCATACGAAGTCAAGGAGAGGATCTCCTTCAGATACGCCGGTGGTCTGGTACTCGAACCCAAGGCAGGCCTCTACGACAAGCTCGTGCTTCTCTTGGATTTCAATTCCCTTTACCCGTCTATTATCCGAGAATATAACATTTGCTTCACGACGGTTGACAGGTCAGAATTGGGCTCTTGGAGGCGGGAGCGTCGTTGGGATCGGCCACGGTGGCTTTCGGTCCTCTGTTTCACCGCCTACATTGTCTTCAGATTGGACGCTCATGACTCGGCCCTCGACGAGAACGCTGGCGTGATTCCGGAGCTACCTAAGAGGGCCCCAGGGGAGAGGGATGCTGTACTGCCGCAGGTCATCACTCGACTGGTCGAGAGCAGGAAGGACGTCAAGAAGCTGCTCAAGACATGTACCTGCCCTTGCCTGGTCAGTGGGTGGAGAAAATCCCTAGGTACCAATCCCAAGACGGGCAACCAGCTGGATATCCGACAGAAGGCATTGAAGCTCACAGCCAATAGTATGTACGGTTGCCTTGGGTTCTCCAATAGCCGCTTCTATGCTAAGCCGATCGCCGCTCTCATCACACGGACGGGCAGGGAGACGCTACAGGTTGGTGGAGGGGATGTTGCCCTTGACTCAAGCCGGCTAGTGCTCGTATTTATCAGGCTACTGTGGATATAGTAGAAAACCATCTCCGCTTTGATGTGGTCTATGGTGACACGGATTCTATTTTTGTCCACACAGGTAGGTCTAAGGGTAATGGGGTAGCTCGAATGAAGCTGATCTGTAGGGACGGAGGGATTCGACCAAGCTATGCGTATCGGAGGGCAGATAATGGCGGAGGTTAATAAACGGTATAAGAAGCTCGAGCTCGACATCGACGGCGTTTTTAAGAGGCTTCTGTTGTTGAAGAAAAAGAAGTGAGATGAGATTCTGGGATTGGCAGGTCTCCGTTATATGAATTGATTCTCTAGATACGCTGGTGTGAAGGTGATTGACTGGGCTCAGGGCATCGCTGAGAAGGAGTACAAGGGTCTTGATCTCGTTAGACGAGACTGGTGCCCTCTGTCTAAAAAGATGGGGGATGAGGTAGGGTTGCCCGACTTTGCTGTAGCTCGGAGGCTGGTCCATTGGCGGAGCACGACGCGCTCTGCTGGATTACGTCGTTCTGCTTCGGTTAGCCCAGCCGTTTTCTGTAGGTCCTTCGATGTTTGCTGGGTCTTCGGGCCGAGTCTCAAGCTCCGGCATCAGCATCAGCAGAGAACGGCCCAGCGGATGTCGATCGATCAGCGCAAGAAGCGGAGCGTGTGGTGGAGTGGCTGCACGACTATGTGAAGAGCATAAGCCTCAAAATGGATAACGATGAGGTGACTCGATCAACCCTAGGCGGGGGCCTCTTGGGACAAGCCGGAGAGCATCAGATACCGCTGGAAGATTATATCATCACCAAGGCTTTGACGAAGATGCCGGCTGACTATCCAGATGCCAAGAGCCAGGTAGAAACACTCCACGTGGAGCTTCCTTCATCGTGGTTGGATCAAGAGTGTGTGTGCATGCGTGCTAGCTGTGTCGCTGTAGTTTTTTGACCATATTTGTCTACCTTTTTGAGGCACATGTTATGGTCGCCAAGCGGATGATGGATGGTGGCCATGTGATCCGGCCTGGCAACGAGATTCCCTATGTCATCACCCGTCCAGGGGAGGCAGCCGGCAAGGCGGAAGCCGAGGGCGACTCCGAGACCAAACCGGCTGCTCTTGGCACCGGTGGGTCCTCCTTTCTGTAATACGCTTTGGAGTGCATGGGTAGTAGATTCTCAATCGGTGGCGGCAAGAGCCCGTAGCCCCGACGAGGTTAGGAGGCTGGGGCCTTCTGTGGTGCAGATAGACACACAGTGGTAAGTCTCCGCGATCTCGCTGACCATGGCCCAGTTTACGCGGCTCTCAAGCTTCTCCTAGCGCCTCCGTTTTGCTTGGTTGGTCGTGGAGCAGAGATTACGGTTAAGGTACAAAACCCATCAAATTCATCCACCGCTAGTGCGGCTGTGCGCCCCAGTGAGTGGCACTGACGCGGCTCACTTGGCGGAGTGTTTGGGCTTGGACCCTAGCAAGTTCACTGCAATTGGAATGAACAACAATGGTAGGGCATCTGGTCATGGCATGGACGTGATGAGCCGCTCGGGTCAGGTCCGGGGGACGGGGACGATGTTGAGGCTGTGATGGCTTCCCTGTCACAGAATGTAGACATCGACACGAGGTACTCCGATGCGAGGAAGTTCCTGGCGGGAGCTGCTCGGCAGTACAAGTGTCCGAAATGCAAGACGAGTATGCTTGGGTAGCCCGGGGCTTCTTGTAGGGTATGCTGTCTTGATCAGCGTGCCATATTGGGGATGCTATCAAACAGAAGGAATGTGTGAAGTGCTCGGCTGAGATACCATCTCCCTTACTCCGCAATCTGCTTGTCCTGGTAAGATTCGCCTGACTGTCCGCTCGGTGGATGAGGCAAGAGTGCTGGAACTGGTGCATTGGTCGGTCTCAGATTCTGCGAAAGATTACGAGAGAGGCGGGGTCAGGCTGGGTGAGATGCGATGATGAAGGTTGCGGTAAAGCTACTCGCCAGTTGCCGCTCGGTAAGTCGTACACACCATTGGTCGCTCCTTGGTGGAGGACGTCGAGCCAGGTACATCTCGGTGCCCGTTCGGAGGCTGCCGTGGTAAATTGCAGCAGTTGCCGGCCCATACCAATAGGGCTGTTCATCAGGCAAGTGCCCTGGGTGCATCCCTCCGGCGGCGTGTGAATGTTCCGCAGGTCCTATCCTACCTGCGAGAGCTGGCTGCTAAGCATAGACCTGAGTGTGAGGATATTCCAGCTCAGTTCTTATCTATGAATGCGTATGACGTCGTCAGTAAGACCGTCCTGTTCTCCATGTTCGCAAAGAGGGGCTGATGATGCTCTAAACAATGCTGAGGAGAAGTATAAGTCTCCATGGTTTCCTATAGCAATAGTATCATGCATGTCATTCACTGTAGCGACCGTGTCGTGTTGGTGATGGTCGTCGAGGTTGTCGAGCAGGCACGGCTAGGCTGAATATATACCCACCTCCACCTCCAGCGTTCGGAGTGCGCTTAAATCCATATCATGGTTTTGATCGCGTCGTGATGACGTCAGTTGGCAACACTGCATTCACAGAGATGATCTGGGCACTGCCTGTTGAAGAGGCAGTGACAGGCCCCGTTCTATTGGCTGATTGCTCTGGATTTATCTGCTCCCGATAGCGTTATCCGTCCCGCCATGTTCATCTTCCGGGAAGATGCTTCCCCTCTCTCCTCACTGGCGTTTATTCGGAGGCGATTCCGGCCTCCCCTGCGCCGCCGGCGTAACGCCCGAGAAGTGGGACATTGAAGAAGGTAGGACTGCGTTGGCCAGACTCTGGCCGCCAGAGCCGCTCGACTAAAGCCGCTTAAGGCCCTCAGGTGGAGCTTTTTACGGCCATTCTGCTTAGTACTAATGACCCCTCGACTCCTCTTGAATTAAGAGTCTTAATTCGCGCTCTTCTCATTATTACTCTACGCGAACGCTTGCCGGCCGCAAGTTTGGAGGCTCCTAGCCCTGGTAATGTTGTACACCCGATGTAAGCTTATGACCGTAACCACAAGACAATCGAAACCCATGGCTCCCTAGGTGACGTAGATAGGGCCTTTTCTGGATGTTGAGAGCCCGAGTACCCACGGGTTCCGTAAAGCTACGTCAGTTACCGGTCTCGTCCAGTCTAGGATTGGTCGAGGCTCACCGCTCCGCCTTGCCCCGGTGACGTGTCTTACCGAACTTCGGTAAGACAACCTTCGGTAACCGAAGGTTAGCCCCCTACCTGCGCGGAGGAAAGCGCTGCTTTGACTCAAGCTATGTTTGGGCACAAGGCTGTGTTCAACATACCCGCTACTGAGGAATATTCGGAGACCTTCGAGAAGGGCGATATGATCCGTATCTCGGTGGCCTGCCCATCAGACCGCTGTTCCCATGTCAGGCTTGCAATGGCTTCTCTACTTGGGTGCCTAAGCAACAGCGAATTCGCTTGCGCGCTTGTCAGTCAGGGGGGTTCGACGCTTCAGATTTGATTCGACTTTGAAGAAATCCAGGTCGTGAGTCTGGTCAGCACTTAGCCTGAGGCATTCAACGAGAAACTGCTACCAAGTTATGTAAGGATAGGAACCTCCC
This sequence comes from Perkinsus olseni, assembly GCA_013115135.1. NCBI lineage: Eukaryota > Perkinsozoa > Perkinsida > Perkinsidae > Perkinsus > Perkinsus olseni. The sequence continues at coordinate 36,234 of JABANP010000475.1, forward strand.
TACGCACGTAACTCGAGACGCGGGAAGTAGGAGTGTCGAGATCGTACGAGAGCAGACGTACAAATTGTACGGTACAATAAACCGTAGGAGCTCTTGAATTATCACTGTATTCAGCTTGCTGCACGCTTATGATCCAGCGGATACGGTTGCGTTTGGGCCAAAAATAGGGACGCGGGGCAGTGACACACTATGTCCTTGCCATTGGTAGTACGCCTATACACCGGGCAGCAAATTGTTAGAGAATCGGCTTTTTGAAAAACCCGGATCATGAAAAATTCATTGTCATGGACCTTCCCCATTTTGCCCTTGAAGGGCAAAAACCGTTTCTCAGCATTTTGTCGTTCCATGATACTATTTTGAAACGAGGGCTCAGTGATTATGTTCGTAGGCTGCACCGCATATGCCCTTAGTTTGAAAGCAGATACTCTTCGTGGTTGGAGAAAGTGGAAAAATCTGATCGATTTGCACGTAAAATTTTCTTGGAAAATTACGGGCTGTGAAATTGTACTTTTCAGCAGTAAAGTGTGATCCATATTCAGATTCGATCCAAACAGCGTACGACAACTCAGGGAGCACCTAATAATTAGCCTTATCCCAAGATGCCAGACCCAAATCTTTGTCGTTACTCTCTGCGTCTAGCCCATTGGGCTTAGCCCAATAATCTTGTTCATCGCTTTCAGCATCTCTCTGACTCATGTCACGTTTGTCGAACGTTTGCGATCGTTGGAGATGCCGACGATAGTGATAGCGAGTTTCAAGAGGGTAGCCAGTCCGCTGACGGCCCCTACTGATCATCTGTGTTGCGTTTGGTGTCATCAATTTGGGGGGAAGGAGTGAGGAAGGATGGGTGCTGAGATAAACCGACTCACTTGTCGCTGATACCGATACGGTATCACCCGAACCCGAACTAGTCCGCTCGGCCTCGTTAACCAATGCGTAGAACTCGGACTCACTGAGATACCACCTCTTCAGATACATAGCACCTCTTTGGCTCAGTTGTCTTATCTTGGTCTCCTAAGATGGAGCTACGCAGCTACCAGCTCGAGGTGCTGGCCAAGATACGCGAGTTCAAGTCAACGGTGGCCTTCATGCCGACCGGTTCGGGGAAGACTCTCGTGGCTGTCTGGATGCTGCGTGAGCGACTCGCCCTTCAACTAAGGAATACCACTGATGGTCAACCCAAGAGGATTTGCGTCTTCTGTGCTCCCAACAAGGTCCTTTGCCATCAGCAGGCCGCCTACATCAGCAGCAACATCGGTGATGATCAGCGGTGCAGAGTCCGCGTTCTCACTGGGGAGACTCCCGCTATTGACAACTGGGGCAGTACGGAGTGGAGGGGCGTGGTATCGGACTTCGAGGTCATCGTCTGCGTGCCAGAGATCCTCAGACGTGTTCTGGCGTCCAATTTTGTCGACTCTGCTGTGATCGACACGTTGATCTTCGACGAGTGTCATCACTGCGTGTCCAAGAAGGGTGTCAGCAGCGGTCATCCCTATTGCCAGCTTGCCCAGCTGGCCAGGGGCGCAGATAAGTACGTTGGTCTCACAGCGAGCCCGATCAACTGCAAGAAGGTGGACGTTCAGAAGAATATGCAGCAGTTGAAGACCGTGCTGTCTCTGAACGGCGAGTGCGAGATAGTCCGGCCCACCGCCACCCATGCCGAGCTGAAGGAGTATGTCCACACGCCGGACCCTCAATTGGAGCTGCATGCTTCGGCCAGCTACTCTCCAAACTGTGGCCGATTTGATGACTGCGAACACGCGGGTCAGCGTCTGCATGACCTCATGTGCGGTGCTTACAAGCGAGTGTCGTGGCTCGAGGAGTACTGTGCTATAAGGAAGTCGTTGAGGCACATCGATGCCAACTACACCACTGTGGTCGGACTGGTCAGCGCTAACCTCGTGGATCTCCCTCACAATGAAATGTCCTACTACTGCGAGTTGATCGGCCAGCTCGGGAAGGTCCTGCACGAGGTAGTCTGCTAGCCTCTGGTACAACCCTCCACTTCCTAAGGCTTTCTTTTCAGGGTGGCAGTAGAGCTGCATTGCATGCGCTCACGTATATCTGCCGTACGCACGAGGAGATCCTTGAGGACTCCGCCCTTCCCGAACTCTACAACCAAGCGGAGGCGAAGATTGAACCGGGACGGCTGAAGGTAGGCCAGGTGGAAGCTTTTGCGTCATCACTATTTCCTTTCAGTTCCGCATTAAGAGGCTCGAGGAGCACATCGCTCAGTTTCCGCTGTGGCCTGGGACCATGGCGAACGCTGTGAGACAGTCTTTGTGGGAGGCCTGCCAAGCCGTCTGCGTCTACAGTGGACTCGAACTTGTTGAGGTGGCCGGCACCGCTGACATCCCCGGTGCTAGTCTGGAGGACCTCAAGCGCTACATCACGGTCACCTTCGTTCCCAGACTCCTCGGTATGGCCGTGGATGGTGATAAGCTGCTGAAACTCCGCTCGGTGCTTCAACTTGACGACCTTCCACACTCCAAGTACTCTGCTACTATAGTCTTCGTCGGAGAGAGGTTGATGGCGCGTGCATTGGCAGCCACCTTGGGGCTGCGGCATTGTGTCGGTGGTAGCGGCGAGAGAGTGAGCAAGCAGACCGAAGCGTTGGAGTGGTTCAAGGACACAGCCGAGGAGGCCTCTCAGCCAGCGGTGCTCATCGCTACCTCCGTCTGCGATGAAGGCGTCGATGTCCCCATTTGTGACTGCGTTGTCATGTGGGATGTGCCTCCGAACGTCCGCAGCTTCATACAGCGTCGAGGCAGGGCACGCAAGATCAGACCTAGGAAATCTGAGCTTATTGTTTTGGTAGAGGCCTCCCACGATGGCGTGATGAAAGCTGAAAAGGCCTTGGCTGAGTACAAACGGCAAGAAGCTCAGATGGCCACCCTAGCGGACTGCTGGGAAGACGTCGGCTCGGAGGATGATGATTCTGACAGCGGGATCGATCCGAGAGTTGTGGTCGGGCGAGAAGGTGTGAGGGTCTCCTGCCGACACGCCAAGGGTACTCTCCACGAGTTTGCCTCCTCCCTTACGGCCACTGATGAGTTCTTCACGCCCACCCCGATGTTCTTTGGCGAGAAGAGGGACGAACAATTTCGCTGTACTGTTCTACTTCCATCGTCGGTCCATCCACCGGTAGCCAGATGGGCGATGAGCCGTTGGCACGCCACCAAGGCCAGGGCCATTCGTGAGGCCAGCGCTAGGCAGCTGGGGAAGCTGACGATGCTGCCTTGGGTGACACCTCAGTTCAAAAACATGTACGCTGCGGGTAAAGCTGATGGCGTCCGTGAGGAGCTCCTCCCTCCTGCTGATCTCCTCGAGTTGGCTGCCCATGAGTTGGCCGAGCGCAGGGCTGATGTAGCCCCGGCGATGGTGAAACCTGCGGAGGGTGTCACGGTTATGTATGCTTATCGGCTGAGGCCTCAGTGGCACCAGGCAGGGATAGAGGTCCCGGAGAGGTTGGCCAGATGGAAGGAGCTGACGCGGAAGCGTGTGAGTACTCTGGAGAAACTGTGCATCTTGACTCCTGGCCCCTTGCCGGATCGAGTGATCGAGGCTGTCAAGGAGATACCCATTTCAGCCAGCGGGCTGGGAAGGTCTGACGCGAGGCTCGGCACGGTGAAGGTGACACTGTCACCAGAGGGAGTAGAAGGTGCGGCTGATGGTGCCATAGGAGTCAACGAGGAGCTCATGGACAAGCTCTGGGCTTTCTATCGTCAGATTTTTGCCAAAGTCGATGGAGGCACTGTGGCCGACGACTGGAGGGAATGCTCTGCGGATCGTCCCTTCTACATGATGGTTCCCGCGGGTGACGGTGGTGTGGTGGACATGGCCCATATCTTGGACGCCTTCTATGATGACCCTCGGCTCCTCGTAGAGATAGGCTTGACTGTGGCTGAGCTGGCACGGGTCCAGGCTTCCCCTTTGGCTCAATTCCTCGCCGTCGTACGACTCCATCTGGTATTCGAAGCCCTCACGCCAAAGCAGTGCGAGATGATGATCGACTCGGAGAAGCATGAGCCCCTCGGGTGTGCCCTGTTGGAGATGCTGGCTTCCGAGTATGTGTGGGCTGAGCAGTTCGATGAGGGTGATGCTGCTCTAGAGGGCAAGCTGACCGAGGAACGTCAGGCGTATCTCATGAGAGACCGCGTCGCTCATCGAGGTCTGCTGTCTGCAGTATCCCCAGCTATCCAGTGGCGTGACAAGCAGTTCTATTCTCTCCCCGGGTATCAGAGGGCCGAGGGCGCTGCGCAACAAGCTGAGGTGTCGGAGAGGGACCGAGCAATGTCGTTCCTGAACGCTCTGAGGACATCGACTACTTCCGTCGTCGGAGTTGTATTCGGGGAGGCTGGCTGGAGGGCTGGCATGAACCTGCTCCGTCACTTAGAGCTCATCAACTCTGACGAAGTCGGTCAGCTCGTCCCTCATTCAGCTGTCGGTGGGCAAGCAGAAGTCGAGGCGATGCGGCTGCCATTGGATATACCCGTTATGGTGAAGAACTACCTGCTGCGGCCCCCTGTGACCTACGACACGCTTCTGGTTGCCG